>BQNB010052147.1:29604-40628 GCA_026074375.1 Tanacetum coccineum
CTTTTGGGTTTAAGGTCAAACCTACGAGCTCACCAACATTATTGTTGACGTTTTCGAGTATCATTTTCAGGTGAAGTGAAAGAAGAGTAGTTTGGTGATTGATAGCAGACTTAGAAGTATCCCGTGTGGAATTTCGTTTGAAGTCTTGCTTGCTTGTTGTTTGATTTTAGTTTCGGATGTTTTGGAATAAGTTTGGATTATGGTCCCCTGTGTGGGCATTTGAATAATTGTAAGAGCTTGTGGGTTTTAGTTGCGATTTGGGACATCACTTGAGTTTGTTCAAGGTTGATGGTCTTCATAGCACTTGGAGTTTATGCAATGTAGTTTTCTCTATTTTGTATCTTATGTTATGATTGATCAATATGTTGCATTCCCAAGTTTCCGCCATTGTCGGGGTGTGACAGTAACACCCGGATTGTACCGGCAGGTTTCACCTGAACCGGGTCAAACCGGTCCACTTGAACCACCCGGTTTTCATTTTTGAGAAAAAAAATTAGTGATGACAGTGACGAAAATGGAGTCGTGAAGAAGATGATACTGTAGATTACTTAAATAAGGATCGGAGTGGGCCAGTGGGGTATGTACACAAATGAGTTTAATACTATTTTACCTTAACTGTGGTTGGTTTAGATTTTGACTAAAGTTGTGGGTGAGTGAAAACTTGCCGGGGAAAGATTTACTAGTACTCCTCCTATGGTTTTGTTTTATTCAATACTAGTAATATGTAATATCTATCAATATATATGAGTATCTGATAAAAGTTTAAAACATGTATGCTTCATATTAAATTGTATGTTTTGTATATCATCTACGTGTTTAGTATTTGACATTTCATGGGTTTTTTTTTAGTTTGGTATTGAACTTACACGATTTAAAAATATTTGCTAAGTAAAATTATTGTATGGCTTTTAGGTGGAAAACACGTTTGTCTTGGCGGTTGAACCGGTGACCCGGTAAACCGGTGACTCGACCGGATCAAACAAAAAACCGTTTTTTAAAACATTGGTTGTAGTGGTAGTCGATGTTTTACTCTGCTTTCCATCAATTGCTATATCATCTCCTAGTTTTTGTGTTTAGAAAATATCGACCAGGTATTGGATTTTACACCTATATTTTATAAAGTGGTAGGGATGAGCATTTCGACCCGAATCCCGAAACCGAACCGGAACCGTACCGATTCCCGGTATACGGTACGGTACCGAGACTACAAAATAAGGTGAAAAAAAAATCGGGACCACTAATTCGGTACGGGACCGGTACCAAATCGGTAAATTCCCAAAAAAAAGCGGGAAAACCCCGATTTCCTGGTACCGGTACCGTTACCGGTACCGGTACCGGTATCTGAATCCCGTTCGGTACGGTACCGGTACCACTAAGTTATGCTCGGAAAAAAATCGGTATCACTAATTCGGTACGGGACCGGTATGGGACCGGTACCGTGCTCATCCCTACAAAGTGGTAACAACTGGCCCGTTCTATATTCCCAAAATAGTACATTGTTGTACATTGTCTTAGTCGAATAGAATCTTGATGTTATCATCTTTTGATAATAATAATGACATATTGATCCTTATCAGATCCGTGTTTTTGTACATTTAGCATCACAATGTTGGGATATAATTAAACACCCGCAATTATTCCAGCCGAAAGTTATCAAGCCACACAATGATGAGATTCTATTGGTTATTTCGTGCCTACCTTATGCATTAACACTATATACTCCAGTTGTATTATCTAATCTAATCTCCCATATGCTAGCATCTCTTTCCTGCAATCCATCAACAATAAATCTTGAATGTGTGTTGAACTACCTTTATTATTATTCGATGAATGAATGAAAAGAAAGCTTTCCTCATTTGACAAACACACGACTTACATTAAAACTTGATTCGGCCATTACTTCAAAACATAATCACTGGAAGAGGATGTGGGAGCTAAAGATAGCTGAAGGGGATGGGCCATACTTGTATAGTACTAACAACTTTGTTGGTAGACAATTTTGGGAATTTAATCCAGATGCTGGATCGGTTGAGGAAAAACTAGAAGTTGAAAGGGCCCGCCAGAACTTCAAATATAATCGAAGAAATGGAGGATTTCATGCTTGTGGCGATCTTCTCATGAGGAGGCAGGTAATAAAGACCATAATATAATCCTGTATATATTTGCATTATATATGCTACAAATTTTTATTGATATGTTTCATGCCAGGTAACAAAGTTCGATTTGCATAATGAATGATATTTTTAGCAATAGCTCCAATTTCTATGGAATTAAATTAAAATTGCTTCATGCCAATTTAATTAAATCTCAGCTTCTACTTGATGTGAATGTGATGAATGATATATCTAATATGCAGCAAGGACACAATTACGTACTTACCATGTGAGATGTTATTTAATGTGAAATTATACTCATTTTCATGGTAAAAGACTTGTCTAATCTCCAAATATTTTATTTGTACATACAACTCTATTTATCTTTCAGCAGGCCTATACTCAGGCTTATTTCTGCAATGAACATGATGAATACTTAAGAAACAACTAGAACTGATCACCAAGAAAATACTTATGAAACAATTAGCACTGGTTACTACCAAAATACTGTACTTATTATCATTCATTCATGTGAATAAATAAAGTCAGTAGTGTAATGCATGATAACTTTTCTTGACTATCTTATTTTCATGATTGATGTTCTATGACGAATAGCTGATAAAGGAGAACCGAATAAATCTTACAAGCATAACTCCAATAAGACTACATAAAGGTGAACAAGTTAACTTGGAAGCAGTAACAACTGCAGTTAGGAAAGCTGTCAGACTCCACCGTGCAATTCAGGCCAAAGACGGACACTGGCCTGCTGAAAATGCTGGCCCCATGTTTTTCACGCCTCCACTAGTAAGTATAACGTGTAGAAAGAAAGTTAAATCCCATGTGTCAATTCCTACATAGATAGGTAATTATCTGATTTAATCGATTAACTTATTTAATTTTTTTTGGACGTAGAAACTAGATATCAAATGGCAGTTATAAGATTAGATTTAGCTACATGTTTTTTCCAATATTTGGAAGTAAATTACAAAAGCTCTACAATGAGCTAGAATCATGGAAGATATTGTTATCGATATACTTTAATTTCCAAGAATATAATAGTATACTTTCTTTGCAGGTAATTGCTTTATACATCAGTGGTACCCTTAATACTATTTTGTCTCAAGAACACAGGAAAGAAATGATACGGTATTTCTACAATCATCAGGTAAGCAATCAAACTGTCAACAAAACACCAAATGCCCAATGTGGACATGTTGGCTAGCTTATTCGACCAACAACCTGGTTCTAGAGCGGTATAACGATGATCTCGAACAAGAACACACACACCAACAGTTTGTTATGTCGACAAGAAAAGTAAAGAAAAATGCACAAGTTGTAATCCACAATTGAATGTTTGTTGAGCAAACAAAATGAATGACGTATGTTGCCTCTCTCCCCACACCTCCTTTTATAGAGACGAGGGGGGAAGAATACCAATCCATAAAGGATTAATTGTTGGCAAAAACAAAAGAAAACCTACCATAGAGTCGGCTGGGACTTTCCTTGCCATGCAAGGCAACCTAAATGTTTAGACTTATATTCCTATCTCACTAAGACACAAACTAAACATTACACATTAACCCCTAGACTAATATTAAGCTAATTATCAAGACTATTATCAACCGGAAATGTATAAGAAACTTTAGAATCTATGTCTCCAAGAGTCGTTCATATGGGTAGTGAAGAACAAAATAAACGCTCAAAACTTATCCTATATTTTGGGTTAAAATTGAGTAACAAATATATCAAGTAATACTAGCCAAATATGATTCTAGTTGGCTTTTTAAAATTTTTAACTGAGTCCGTATGGTAGGACTAGCAATGAATAAAACAAAATTTCTATATCATAATTTGAGATATATTATAACTACAGAATGAAGACGGGGGATGGGGGTTTTATATTGAGGGACACAGCACAATGATTGGTTCCGCATTGAGTTATGTAGCCCTACGACTACTAGGAGAAGGAGAAGACGACGGAGATGGTGCAATCACTAGAGCCCGGAAATGGATACTTGATCATGGGGGTGCAAGCTCAATTCCCTCCTGGGGAAAGGTTTATCTTTCGGTAATTATCAGCTCCAAAACTTAACTGAGAACCCTTGAAACCAATAGATAAATGGGCTTAGTAGCTATCGACAAAAAAGTATAAATAAACAAAAAATTATATGCATTGGTGTCATGAATAAATAGTGGCTGCGTCTGCTACATGCGAACTCGGTCTAATAGAAAATTACGCAGTCATGTCACTATATAACCTTTGTTTATATAGAAATAACTCCACTATCGATAGATCACAACTTCAAATGTGTTTTTGGTATTTACATATTAAGGTGCTTGGAGTCTATGAATGGGCGGGATGCAATCCATTGCCACCAGAATTCTGGCTTTTCCCTTCGGCATTTCCATTTCATCCAGGTAACCAACAAACTATTTTCGAACCGGCAACTAATTTTACACATGTTCCTTACTTATAATTTATAACTGGTGCGTGGTTCCAGTACAGGTATAACAACATTATGAAATGGCATTTAAATTTTTAAACATGCTCTCAGTGTATTTATCTTCATGGTTTGTGCAGCTGAGATGTGGTGCTACTGTCGGACAACCTACATGCCGATGTCATATTTATTTGGGAAAAGGATCCAAGGACCAATCACACGTCTT
Organism: Tanacetum coccineum; assembly: GCA_026074375.1. Taxonomy (NCBI): domain Eukaryota; kingdom Viridiplantae; phylum Streptophyta; class Magnoliopsida; order Asterales; family Asteraceae; genus Tanacetum; species Tanacetum coccineum. The sequence continues at coordinate 34,365 of BQNB010052147.1, forward strand.
GTTATATCATTACGAAAAGAAATTCACGCCAGCCCTTATGAGGATATAAATTGGAATAAACAGAGAAATAATTGTTGCAAGGTTGGAGCTTTTTAGATTACCTTTGTTAACACCTTTGACATATAGTTGAATTTTGCTAACAAAACTCAAAATCTGTATTTACCTCAACTTCCAACAACTATTTGTATTTTTTATTATATTTTCGGTTGCAACTCTTATTGATGGAGCAAATATAAAAAACTAAATAATCGTCTCTCAGAAGTCAATGATTATGCATTTATATCTGCAGGACGACTTCTACTATCCACATTCCTTTCTTCAAGATGCATTGTGGGATAGCCTTCACTACCTTACTGAGCCGTTTCTTAGACACTGGCCTTTTTCTAAACTACGAGACAGGTCTCTTGATAGAGTTGTTGAACTAATGCGCTATGAATCTGAAGAGACTAGATACATGACCATAGGGTGCGTTGAGAAAGTAAGTTATTATTTTTTTTTAAAAAGACATAAAGGAGAAAAATATAGAATATGAACATGCTATATGGAAAGAAAAAAAACATAAACGGTTTTTTATTACATCTTGGACAGAGTTTACAAATGATGTGTTGGTGGGCAGAGAATTCAAACGGAGATGAGTTCAAATATCACCTAGCCCGAGTACCAGATTACTTATGGATTGCAGAAGATGGAATGACAATGCACAGTTTTGGTAGTCAAGTATGGGATTGCTCTCTTGCAATTCAAGCAATTCTTTCAAGTAACATGGAAGAGGAATATGGTGATTGTCTCAAAAAGGCGCACTTCTACTTAAGGGAATCTCAGGTTGTTTTTTGGCCGAATGCATGACTTTATATTCAAATTTGAACATGATTTCTAATTATACAACTAATCTATATGTAGATCAGAGAAAATCCGTCAGGAGATTTCATTAATATGTGTCGACAGTTCACTAAAGGTTCATGGACTTTCTCCGATCAAGATCATGGATGGACTGTCTCAGACTGTACAGCTGAAGCACTAAAGGTACGTTTAACAAATTGGACTTCATATATGTACTTAAAATTTCTATGTAAAGAAATTAACTAATACTAAAATTTATCTCATCTTATAGTGTCTACTGTTATTATCACAAATGCCAAAGGAAATTGCTGGAGAGAAAGTTGATGTTTGCCGACTTTATGAAGCAGTGAATGTGCTTCTTTACATGCAAGTATGATACATTATTTTTAGTTGTTTAGAATTAAATGTGCGATAATATATTCTAACCATGATCTACACTGTTTAGCTTGAGGAAATACATAATAGTAGATTTTATTGGTTATGTTTTGCGAATGAACAAATAAAGAACTAACAAATTAGTTCATTCTTCCTTGTTGTCTCTTGATACAGAGTCCTATAAGTGGTGGATTTGCCGTTTGGGAGCCACCAATTCCGAAACCTTTTCTGCAGTTACTTAATCCTTCAGAGATTTTTGCTGATATTGTTGTTGAGAAAGAGTAAATATCACTTCCATTCATTACTGCCCTCATATCAATAGGGATAAATCATAAAAGCCTCAAATTTTAAAAACCTATGGAGGTGATACTAAAATTTTGGAAACATGAATGATTATTAATATATGTATTTGGGTGATTTAGGCATGTGGAGACCACATCTTCTTGTATTCAAGTTCTGGTAGAATTTAATCGCTTGCACCCGAGACATAGAATGAAAGAAATATTACTTTCCATTTCTAATGGAATACGATATCTTGAGGAAACCCAATGGCACGATGGTTCATGGTAAGCTTTAACTTCTGGCTGTTTTGAACAACCTTTTGTGCAACGTATAAAATTCATAATATGTGTATCAGGTATTAAAAAACAGTTTGTAGATATATTCACTGATTTCTCTATTGGGAATTTGTTTGTACCATCATACCTAATGTTCCATATTTTCATCAATGGTCACCCGTCTAATACTCTATCCACTACTCCGCATAATTCATGAAGATAAAGGAATATAATCGAAAATTTGGCCTTGTTCACCAACAGCCACTTTCAATAAGTACAATTGTGTATAATGATTAGCTCCATCTAAGAGAATATTAATCATGATTAAATTATAATTCAAATATGCAAATTAAAGGTTGTTCAGTGAGAAAAACTATCATATTGACCCAAAGACAGTCTTATCTATGCCATCGGATTTTCCTTTGTATAGGTTATAGTTGGCCAATGCATATCCATCGCTTCCTTAACGTCTCTTCCATATATTAACTGGGTAGATGTCCATATCACACTCTTTATTGTGCATTTCATTCTATTAATCTACATGCATCTTTCCAACGTAACTTGATAAGAATATTTAACATTCTCAAACCTAGTAGAGAATAGTTATGTGTAGGCTGAACAGCACTCCAATAGTTAGGAATGTGACACAAATAAGGGAAAATCTTGCTAGTTCCTGACGTTCTTTATATCATTTGTTGGCTGTTTTAACATTCATAGGTATGGCTACTGGGGAGTATGCTTCATATATGGAACATTCTTTGCCTTAAGGGGTTTAAGTTCTACTGGCAAGACGTATGACAATAGCGAAGCAGTTTGTAAAGGTGTCAAGTTCTTACTTTCAGTACAGAATGAAGAAGGGGGGTGGGGAGAGAGCCGGATGTCTTGCCCAACTGAGGTAAGATTTTGATATTTTCTCACTAAAAGATTAATATGATGATAGCATGATCGAGGAACATAAAAAAAGAATGAACCATGTTGTTTTTGCTCATATGTTGTAACCCAAATTGCAAAGTAATCAAGAAAATAGCAAGTACTAAACGCAAAGTGTATGTGTAACTTTTAAGCTGTCATCCTTCTGTTTCTTTTCATCAAGGTATATACCCCACTGGATGGAAACCGAACCAATTTGGTGCAAACTTCATGGGCTATGCTTGGTCTTATGTTTGGTGGACAGGTTAGTTTCCATGTTATTTTTTAATGTTCTTGGCACCATAAAATTTATCGTTATCCTTTTTCTCTATATGACTAGATGGAAAGAGATTCTATGCCTTTACATAAAGCAGCAAAGCTGTTAATAAATGCTCAGATGGACAACGGAGATTTTCCTCAGCAGGTAAACTTAACCTTATGATATCAAGTCAATAAAACCAGGCGATTAATTATCTGGTGGTTTATATAAGGTTTGACATAAAGTTTTCATTTTCGAAACATTAGTATTCTAATATTATGACAGTTGAATAAAACTTTCAGTTCTGGTTTATGTACAAACTAATAGCACCTTTGAATATATCTTAAACTAATTTTTTTTCCCAACAAGTTATGTTCTTCTGATTTGGTTTCATCTTTAATAAACTATTTTTGGCATCACCCCAGGAAATAACAGGAGTGTACATGAAGAATTGTTTGTTGCTTTATGCACAATACAGGAATATCTTTCCACTTTGGGCACTTGGGGAGTATCGTAAACTTGTATGGCAGTGTCACAAAAACTATGCAGATACAAGTTAGCGTGCATACGCGATTGTGGACTTGTATGATATTATGCATGGTATTTGTGTCACAACGAATCCTTGAAATCTAATTATGCATAGGTTGATTTGTAAAAAGTTAGACCCTTTATAGCGTCCGAACAATATGCAGAAATGGAACCCAGGCTCCAAATTATGTATCCGCCCTCGGAGCCTAATCTCTTCCCATTTTATATACAAGTTCCGTGTTTCTTTTACTGTATAGGATTTTATATGATACAGTATATCTTATGTGATATAATATTAATTTGTAGTAAGTTATAACACTCGAAATGTTGTCAAAAAACTCACCGTTCTTTTGCACTTAGAAATACACATCGTTAGGTTTTCAACCATATATGACATAATCTATCAACCTTTAAATTTTGTACTTATAAAAGTTGGAGAAAATATAGGAAAGTATATTAAGATATTCAAACTCACTTGATATAACAGTAATTTGTTAGTTCGAACACATTGTCAGAATATGGGCATTACTTTTTGTCTATAATTTCAAAAGATTCATCATATTTGCATTCAAAAATACAAATATGTAGCTTTCGATTCATATATCACACATAATACTTGAACCGCTAAATCAGTAGAGTCTATTCATACAAGTCAGAGAAAATAGAAGAAAAAAATTTATATACAAATTCGCTTGATATATGACATGTGATATAAAAATAATTTATATGCTCGAACGCTGAACATGCTACCGAAAAATGAACATAATTATTTTTATGAAACTCCAAAAGCTAGATTCACCATATATCATAAATAATAGAAAAAATTACATGTTTCGTCCATATGGTTTATTCAAAAATCACGTTTAGTTCCTATTTCATTTTAAATATACCGGTCGTCCCTAATTTTGAAACTGGTAACGTTGACCATCCCTATTTTGGATGGTCGTTAACTTTTCTCGTTAAGTCTAATTACTAAAAGCGTATTTTGGTCTTTTTGCTCCTGTCACCACCATAGGGACGAAACATGTAATTTTTGCTTATTATTATTATTATTACTATTATTTTTTTTTTCTCATTTTAAAAAATTTTAATTTTTTTTTATTTCGGTTTCAGTTTATGAGCAATAATAAAAAAGTTTAAAAATTTTAAATTTTTTACTTCGGTTTCAGTTCGAGCAATTTTTAAAAAATTTTAAAAAACACCGCGACTTATTGTTTTTCTTCTCGTAAACTAAAAACCGAAAAAAATTGCTCGTAAACTGAAACCAAAATAAAAAAAAATTATAATTTAATTTTTTTTTATTATTGCTCGTAAACTGGAACCGAAATAATAAAAATTTTAATTTTTTTTATTGCACGTAAACTGAAACCGAAATAAATTTTTTTTTTTTTTAATTATTGCTAGTAAACTGAAACTGAAATAAAAAAAATTAATTTTTTTTATTATTTCTAGTAAACTGAAACCAAAATTAAAAAATTAAAAAAAAATTTAAGATTTTTTTAATTATTGCTCTTAAACTGAAACCGAAATAAAAAAAATTTAATTTTTTTTTATTATTGCTAGTAAACTGAAACCGAAATAAAAAATATTAATTTTTTTTTATTATTGCTAGTAAACTGAAACCAAAATAAAAAAAATAAAAAAAAAATTTTAAGAATTTTTTTTATTATTGCTCGTAAACTGAAACCAAAATAAAAAAATTAATTTTTTTTTATTATTGCTCGTAAACTGAAACCGAAATAAAAAATTAATTTTTTTTATTATTGCTAGTAAACTGAAACAAAAATAAAAAAAATTAAAAAAAAATTTAAAAGATTTTTTTTATTATTGCTCATAAACTGAAACCGAAATAAAAAAAATTATAAATTTTTTTTTAAAATTCTTTTTATAAAAAGAAAATTAATTTTTTTTAATTTGATTCGTATAATTTTTTTTTAATTATTGCTCGTAATAATAATACTAATAATAATAATAAGAAAAAAAATTTTGGTCTTTTTTTTAAGTTGATTCGTATAAAAAATTACACGTTTCGTCCCTATGGTGGTGACAGGAGCAAAAAGACCAAAATACCCTTTTAATAATTAGACTTAACGAGAAAAGTTAACGACCATCCAAAATAGGGACGACCATCGTTACCAGTTTCAAAATTAGGGATGCCTAGTGTAATTAAAATGAAATAGGGACGAAACGTGATGTTTGGTATAAACCATAGGGACGAAACATGTAATTTTTTTTTAAGTTAATGTTTGTTACGTTTGGATTGTTCTTCTTTACCTAACATGCCATCGGGGTCTCTCTTTTGGGCTATTAGTGATCGCTAGGTTTGGTGCGATTTATTATCATTATCAATCTATACAAAAGGTAGGACACCCGACCTAAATCTGCTGGGTTGACCCGACCCGGTATCCACCCGTTCGACCCGGAAACTGCCCTCACACACCATGACCCGTTTACCCGACCCGCAACCCGTCTGCCTGACCCGAAAACCCACCTGCAACCAGTCGGGTATTTACAAAATAGCCCCTCGGGTATTTACGAAATACCCCCTCGCATTATGTGTCAAATTACAAAAACTATCCTCATTTTAAAAAAAATTACAAAATACCCCCTCTCCCCCACTAACGGCTGTTAAGTAACGATCGTTAGTTTATTTTTTTTTGAATTTACGAAAATAGTTTTTTTGATTGGTCGTTACTTAACGACCGTTCACTTAATTTCTTTTCGCAATTTACAAAAATATACCCCCTCACACTATGTGTCAAATTATGAAAACTACCCTCATTTTTAAATAATTTA
>BQNB010052148.1:0-40628 GCA_026074375.1 Tanacetum coccineum
TAAATTGGCTTGATATTTAGGTTGATGTTGTTTAAAATTAACTACTGATATCATGTTCTAAACATTATGTGTGTTTAGTGGCATGTAATGAGCCCTTGAAAAAATATGCTGATACGACCCTGTTAGGGGTTGTATCGGGATAGGGCACCACTTTTAGCGTGTGCGAGCTCCTTAAGAAAATAGAGAGAAGAAGAGAATTACTGATCTTTAACTTGATTGATTGATAAAAGAGTACAAGAGTATTTATAAGATAAACTAGGGTAAAACCCTAATAGCTAAATAGGTCATGGGCCTATTATGGCCATTATGACTTTTGACTTTTGACCTTTGACTTTGACTTTTGTCACTTTCCTAATACGGCTCAAAGACATTCCTAAACAAATAGTCAAACATTCACACATTCCTAATATGACTCAAACACATTAACACAAACACATATCTAAATATAATAAACTACGATAGTTATCCTAACTATGGGCATATCAATAAAACTCGGCTCCACTGAGTTCGAGTCGAGTTACTCGACAAAAGCTCGACTCATTTACACTACTAGCAACAACTCAACAGTGTTTGTTATTAAACAAATAAACTAATGATATTTTTATGTTTAAGTTACTTGAGGGAAACGAGTTTTAACTCGGATTTATGCTGCCTAACGAAGTATTTACGTGATTGTATCCCACTCTTCTTTGACTACCCTCGAATATGTACCAAATGAGATTCAAACCATTTAAACTCAAATGTATGTTGTGTAACTGAAGTGTTACGTGATCGTTTCTATTTTTCTCTTACCAACCTCAAATATGTATTTAGTGAGGCTCGAGCCATTGTCATGAGGTGAAATATTTTTTATTTTTTTTAGAACGGAGAGTTAGTACAATACTAAGTTAGTTATTCGATTCCACAGTACTTACCGAAATATCTTTCATTTAGCGCTGGTTTCAACCAAGTTACCAACCATGCTTGTTATTACTCTTGTAAAGTTTAGCTGGAACTTTAAAGGGCAAATGGTCTAAAAAGCATCGAACTTGTCACGTTTTCCTTTTATAAGCTATGAACTTTTAATTTTTCTATAGTATTCTTACACTTTGCTAATCTTCCTATTATAGCCATGATTAGCAAAAAAGCTGACGTGGTATGATTTTAATACATTTTTCCAGTTTTAATTTTTTTGCCAAATAATATGTAGCCCTTATACTTTATTTATTAGCATTTTTCACCCTTTAACTCTTTATTCCATCCCAATAAAAACACTACACATATTCACAACCAGATCTACCAATCAATTATTCCCAAATCCAATATCAAAATCTAACAAACTGTATTGGATTCAAACCTCTCTTAAAGAAGAATACTGGCGATCACCATGAACCGAATGAGGACCAAAGTGTAAACGATGAAACAAGTGACCATGAAGTTCAGACGTCTGAGCCTTATCCATCTGATTCGATTGAAGGTCTTGAGAGCAATGCTACTAATAGTAGGCCTAGTCTTATTGTTAGCTTATCGGGTGGGGAGAGCTCAGGTCAGGATGAGGTGAACACTACTAGTAATTAAAAGAATCATATTTGTTTAATTCCTTGAATCTGGTTGTAAGGTAGAAAGACTTTTGTTAAAAGTTTTAGCCTGGTTTGACTCGTTGAAACCAGTGCTCTGCAATTTGTGTTTTTGCAAGCGTGAATGGATTCTGGTCGACATGGTCATGGTTATTAAGAACTTGTTTTATGAATACGGATCTATGTTTATGAATGAGATGGACCTGGGTACCGTCTTACTAGCCAACTCTTTTGGTCAATCCTCATCTCTGCGAGTGTCTTAACATTTTTGTAGCAAAGTAGGGTGTTTGGAAGAAGTAAGTATTTGTAATTCAGATGGCTTTGTAACTTGATTTGAAAGCCTTGTTTCTTGTGATCCAACTATCTATATGATGTTTTCATAAGCTCCTTGGTTATTATAATCATAAAGTGAGTTTCGTGAAATGGTAGTATGAGGTACAGTAAGCTAATATGCAGTTTGGTACAAACAATTTAGTGCCTATTTTAGTGCTGTTAGAATGATTGCGTTGTTGCCATTGATTTTGCTTGCTACTAGAATTGCAAGTATGATTACAGATTGTAGTATAAAATGGATAGAAAGGTTATGATTAGAAGGATGGGTTACTTAAAGGTGGACAATACAATTTGCTAGGAATAGAGAGTCATGAAAGATAAGACTTCGTGGTCCAACCATTGTATTGTCATTGGAGTTGTATGGTTGGTCGGTTGGAATATCGATTGGAAGGTAATATAGTTTTTTCATGGTCTTAGATATGTGCGTGTGAGGTGGGTGCTGCAAGTATGGTATTAGGTATCTGGGCATGACTAGAAAATGTAGTCAGACTATTTGGTTCTTCATTGGTGATGTCATGAGGGCTTTAATGGACTCTAAAGGATGATTTTAGAGGGAGATGTGTCATGATACTAAGGTTTTGGTGAATGAAAGGTTAATATAGAGGAGTGTTTGGATTAGGAGATGCAAGGGTGGCGACAGTGGCTGGGTCAAACAGATATACATCCTTAGCATAACAGGGATTAATGAGTTGATGAACTAACCATGTTTATCATTAATTATATTTGATCACAGATTGTGGAAAACAAGTGTTTGATACCCGCGTTTTGTTACGACGAGTTTTAGCGAAAATGATACTGGGTTCAGGGTAAAATTTTGATATGGGTATGAATCTTTTTAGTTCCTTGTGGTGTTCTTTTCTGTAAACAAAGATTTAAAAGAGTTGAATATGTTAATGGTGATGGTTTGTTTATGAAGAGTGAGATGGCTGTTGATTTAGTATGTGTGTGTTATTAAACGTTATGGTGGTGATGTGGAAGTGTGTAGAGGGAAGTGGGGTCTACTGGTGGCGGAGAGTGGAGAAAGTGATGGTTGGGAGGAGGAGGTATGGTGGTGGAAGAGGTTGAATGAAAGATGAAGAAGAGATTGAATCATTGGGTTAAAGGGGTGAATTTTGTAAAAAAAATAAAGTATATGGACCATATATAACATTGGCAAAAAAAGTATAACTGGAAAAATGTATTAAAATCATGTCACGTCAGCTTTTTTGCTAATCATGGCTACAATAAAAAGATTAGCAAAGTGTGAGAATACTATAGAAAAATTAAAATTTCATAGCTTACAAATAAAAAACGTGACTAGTTCGATGCGTTTTCAGACCGTTTGCTCAATTTTAAAATGTGTGTATTTTTTAGAAAAAAAACAGTAAGCAAATGCATTCTGTTGGATCCAAATACTACTAATATTAATTTAGAACCTAAATTTTTTTTGCTCAGAAGCGCTAAGATTATTCGAAGAATCGAACAGTTTGTAATGACCCAAGTACCGTGGTAGAACACTATTCTACCACTAGACCATTGGTGTGTAAATAACTTTTCGTTTATGTTTTTGAGTAAGAGCTCTCGCGTTCAAAATCATACCAAATAAATATGAATTACGTAGTATAATTTAGGAGAGAGCAGAAAAACCGAAAAAATCGAATAAACCGAAAACCGAAATCGAACCGAACTAATAACTGAATCGAATTTGCTAAAACCGAACCTAACCGAACTACTAATTCGGTTATCGGGTTGAATATGGGTTTGGCAATCAAAACCGAATTCATATAAATATATATATATTTTATATATATTTATATATATAAAAAATACTATTAAGAATTTATCCTAATATAAAAAAACACTTTTTATGCTTGAAATAAATTTTTTTGGCTAAATATTTATGTAATAATTATTTTATTTTTTAATAAATAGTAAAATTCGGGTTATTCGGGTCAACCCGATAACCGAACCGAATTTGATTTTCGGTTCTCGGTTATGTTTGGTTGAATTCTAGTTCGGTTCGGTTCGGTTTTCAAGTTGATAAAAAAAAGTTTAACCGAACTAAACGAATAACCCGATAACCGAACCGATCAACACCCCTTAGTATAATTTACCTGGAGTGGGTTTTATTAACTTAAAGAAAAAAGACCATGGTTTGCGTTTGGCCATTCATCCGTGTAGCCCGTTGGACTTGTAACATTACTCAAAGTTAATTTCTTTAGCCAACAACAGGTTATGCTCTCTCTATTACTTAGGTGTTAAGTTGTATATATTATATCATGACGATATTCTATTAGTTAATTGTTACATTGATATTTGACCTATCCGTGCATAAAAACATGCATTCATCTTTTAATACTTGTGTTGTAATATATGCGTTTCATCGTTTGTGTAATGTACTAATATCATAACTTTTTATTCATTTATTATGTAATGATCAAGATAAATAAGTTATGAAGTAATCTTAAAATAGTTTAATTTATCTACCATCGGGTAGGTCTATAATATTAGATGATAAATATGGCTCAAATCCGGCTTGTGAGTTTGGGTCCATTAAGGTTTTTATGTTATTGTCCTTATAAATAGTTGATGAATAATACAAAACATGGTTTTATTGTCTAACATGGTATCGCAAACCTAAACCCTAAACTTAATGAACCACAAGCACACAATCGGGCTGAGACCTATGACTCGTCTAACAATTACTGTATTAGATAAGACATTGTCATTTATAAGTTAACCTCATTGATCACAAATAATTTGAAGTCATATATACAAATCATTCAAGTAAGGAAACTTGTAGGTACGAAAATAGTTGCACGCAACTTGCACAAAGGGATGACGGGCCAAACCATTAATAGCATACAACTTTCTCCTCTTTCGTTTTTCAATACAATATTCAAACAAGTAATGTCCATATTTTACAACATTATTAATAATTTTAAACCTAAGTCTCCACTAAAAACTTATTATGAAAGTAGAATATACAAAATTTATGTGAAAATTAGTGTTTGGTTTACGAGTGAATAATCTAATCGCACAAGTTGTAAACTTGTTAGGACTCGAACTCGAAGGAGAAATTCACAATACGCATGTGTTTTTTTTTTTTTTTGAACGGCAACTTTATTAAAAGAAAACTAGCAAGGAGCTAGAATTACAAAGAAATTAAAAAAGGGTGTTGAATCCAACTTGTGTTGGCTTTAAGTCTGTCTCGTCTTAACATGTTTCAATGTCAGAGCCGTCCTTAAAGATGTGCGAGGTGGACAATCGCATAGGGTCTCAAAAAATTTAAGGGCTTTAAATATTGTTCCGTTAACAATTATATGCATACGTATACATATTTTTCTTGACAAAAAAATATTGAGATGAGAAAATATCTTAATTGAGTAATATGTTGAACGTTTTGATAACTAATGTGCATTATATATAATAAAGGGTGACACTTTATATATAACATTCGTTTTCGAAAGGCTTCATGATATGATTTTGTCCATAACCTTCAAAAATTCAGAGACGGCCATGTTCTATGATTTTCAAAATTACGTAATCGTATTACGTAAAGATATACTTCACCTAATATCGTTGAACTTAATGCACTTAAGAGTGGAGACTTTTGTGTATTTAATCATTTATCATGATGATACCTTATCATATAGTACATGATCATTTTCAAGTTTGATGTTACTTTTAAGTTTCAACAAACGTTGATATATCCACGTGTTTATTGTTGTTAGGTGATTCTTGGATAAGACATCTGAAGAAGAAAAAATGGATTTTGTTAAACATGATGTTGAGGTTGTGCTCAAAGATTAAAAGCATGTGAAATCAATTATACATAAAGTCGTCTGAAAGTGCTTATATATGTGTGTGCAAATATTTTAAACATAGCCTTGGTATTATTATTATGTTTATCAAATTGCAAAACCCCAATATAAGAAACTTTTTTGACTCATAGTCATAAGGAATTTGTAGTGACAAAATTTGATTAGCCTTGGAATAAAATAAGGCATTTTTTGATATGTAGTTCTCATCTCGAATACCTATTATTCTTTTAAACTCTCCTTGTATAATATTTTCAAAATGATTACTGTATTAAAAAGGAAATTGCTCAGAAGCGCTGTTTGTATTCGACAGACTCGAATAACATGTGATGACCCAACATCACAGAAAGCGCATTTATCCTCACAGCAATGTCTGTACCGTGGCAGGGTACTATTCTACCACTAGACCACTGGTGCCAGATGTTAACATCTGATCATTCTCTATATTTAATCTCTGTTTTGTAACTAAGAGCCTGGTCCCCAACAGCTATGCTAAAGAAATACAGTAGGAAATATAAATTACTTGACCTGAAGTGTGTTTTATACTTTATGTAATGTAATGTAACTTTATAGTACCCTTTTTAGTTTTTGTAACTAAAAGACCATTTTCCAATTATATTTTGTACTTTGAATCCATTTGACACGATCCGTTTTGCCCTTTTGGACTTTAACTATTTACTCAAAGCTGATTTCATTAACATGCTACCTCTAACATTTGTTTAATGCATTGCAACACTGTATCACAAGATCATATGTTGCATCAAAGAATGTCACAAATCAAATGACATATCAATGTGTTAATTTTTTGTAAAAATTGTGTTGATGTTTTTTCTTTTAAAAAATTTTGTGCATCTAGCATTTCTCAAATCTTTAACGTCTACTTTATATGTAGTTCTTTAAACAGAATTGCACGAGTTCAAGATGGGAGATCAAAGTTCAAGATGTTTGAATAAAATTTTAGAGCTATACAGAACAAGCTAAGGATACAAAGTCCGTTGCACGAATTAGAGTAACTAATGATTGATAGCTTTAGTTTCTCTCCACTTTTCCTTTGATCGACAGGTACCCGGCCAGTAACACTATAACTAAAAAAAGTGAAAGATAAAAAGACCCATAAACCATTAGCCTCCAGAAATCTAAAATGTAACCCCCAAATATATCATTTTATAAAATTGTAATCCACAATGCGACTTGGAGTGACAATGCATATATGCCTATAACATACAACTATACCAAGAAATATTTTTTCACATGTACAAACTGGAAAAACCGACAGTCCATTATAAAGCAGAGGTAACCACCAACAAACATACTCAGCATCATTTGAGCAAAAAAGTCCCCATTTTTTCTAAATTTTGTAACTTTTTTCTCTACATTATAACACAACAAACCAAAAAAACCAACCGAAGATCTGTTTGATAGGTGGCCTCCAAGTAAAACTAGCCAAAAAAAAAAAAAAGTTTACTTTCCTCCCTAAAAGATCAGTTATATCTGGTATATTAGAACCTAAAGATTATCCTGCTTTCGGACTAGCTCTTTTTTTTATACACTTCAATCACAAAATTCAGGCTGATAGAGGGGGGAATTCTTCTTCATTCTTGAGATGGAATGCATTCTCTCGGTTCCTGGACACCCCACAAAAAAAAAATAAAGAAATATAAAGAGACCAGATGTTGCAATTTCAACCCAATCCCGTTATAAATGGGGTCCATTCGGACCAAGATTTTCTCTATCATGTCATTTAAAAATCATAAGTCGCCCAAAAGTGTATGATCAAGTAGGATACCACCTAAATCCTCTAATTAGGGGGAAAATATTATTAAAAGCTGAACTAATATAACATTGTTATCATATTTAGCCCCAGTAATTTGACAATAGAATAATAAAATAAAATTGGACTATACAGATATTAACATATTGTGACCAATTACCCGACCAACCACTTTGCCGTCCTAAGAAAAATGCTAAAAAGAGCTGTAGATTTGAATTACCTTCGCTGTTTTCTGACTTTGGGGCTTTGCACAATGGGGGGAGACGCCTCTAGGTTAGGTGGGTCCTCGGGCAGAGATTTAAAAGATCCAAACTCTAGTTTCCTTGAATTTGCTAAACCGTTGGTGGTTAAGTTAACCTGGCTAGGCTGCTGCTGGTGAGTTTGTTTGGATAAGTTGGCATTGTCATTGCCATGGTCTTGTCTCGGGGACCGTTGAGGTCGGGTTTGGGTTACATGGTTATCAGCTTCGACAGCTAATTTTGGTTCACCAGAACCCCCACGAGCCCGTTGAAGATGATGGCCATTGGAGACTGGTTGAAGATGATGGCCATTGGAGACTGGTTGACGATGATGGCCATTGGAGACTGGTTGAAGATGATGGCCATTGGAGACTGGTTGACGATGATGGCCATTGGAGACTGGTTGAAGATGATGGCCATTGGAGCCTGGTTGAAGATAATGGCTAGTGGAGACTGGTTGTTGTCCACGACCCCTTCCCCTTCCCCTCCCCCTTGTAGGTGGTGGTTTCTCTTTGCATGCCGTGCAGCTCTGCATCAACATGTTTAATCAGATAATATTTGGCACATAATATAACAACACTTTAGCTTTTAGGGTTAGCATGTTAATATTGGCATCTTAAACGTTACTTGTTTATTCCGTCAAAGGTACTGACTACTGACGTCGTGGTACAGAGAATTTTTTTTAGCAAAGTATACCATAGCTATCTTTATTTTTATATCCATTACAACAAAAATTCTATTTTTCAAAGTATGCATATCCATATTTTGTGGTTATGGATGTGGATCTATATAGACACATGGTATGGTATTGGAGACATCTCCTTTTGTCACATGGTATGGTATTGGAGACACCTCACAAACAACCAAGGTAAACCATGTCAAGTCAAACATAGTCAATTTCATGGACAAAGGAAGTACAGCAATTTTCCATTAGACGGATTTCACATACACTATATAATACGGATAGCAATTTCAGACAATTTGATCTGTGTTATAACTTACCTCTGACGGGTCAAAGGTGTAAAACTATAACAATTAGCCACCAGGGATAATGGGTCAGACAAAAAAGACAACTTATCATATTTAACACCCTAATAACTAAGGAAGCAAAAAGAATCTTAATTTATTTGGACAAAAGAAATGTTTTAAGGTCAAACCCAAACTGATCCGCATAAAATTAACCGTTTTGACCTGTAAGAGAAACAAACCACTAGAAACACACGTACCAAAAGAGTGAAGAACATACCACAACAGGAATATATGGGCCAGTCCCACGCAGCGTAACATTAGCTGGGGTGCGGTTGTTGCCATTGAGATATGTGGGGTGTCCCATCACAACACCATTTGCATTTCCATTCACTCGAGAACCTGAATTCTGTTGGGACGACCATGAATGAGCAGCCGGGTCCCACACATTAGTATTTCCATAAGGCGAGGTAGGAGGACTAATATGAACCATAGTTGCAGACAGAGCATAACCATGGCACCCTTGACCATACAACAGATTCCTAATGTGAGCATCATAGTCTCCCGTGAGATCAGAAAATGGGTTCAAGATTTCAGCTTCCCCAATACTATCAGTTGCATCCTTCTCTCTAACAACATCAAATGACAAATTATCAGATGAGCTGTCGTTAGTTTCCTTATTATTCATACACAAGCAAAGTGTATCTCCATCCACTAACTCAGACCCTCCACCTCTTTCCATCCATAGCTCAAGTCCTGTTTTCTCATCCTCCAAATTTGAGTCGGTGTATGGAGGGGGATTATGGTCATTACTCAACATGTTTGCCTCTGTGGAGCTTACAGTTGATACATCGTTCATATAGTCATCAAAATCTCCATTGGAAAACCTTGAATAGACGTCATCCTCATAATAGGCTTCACTAAGGGACGATATAGACAAAGTACCAAACCCTCTAGAACCTAATATTAAGGTAGTATCAGGCCGGCATTTAGGTTTATGCCTCTGTAAGGTGTTCACAAAGAATTTTTTGATCTCATCTCCGATATTACTGGTTGATAGCTGCAGAATTTTACCAAGCCTCCGAGCCCCATATCTAAATGCACTGCGTATCCGATAATAATTTCCTACCAGAGTAAAAAGAAACTGATGTTAAAACCCACGGGAATATTTGTAAGTGCTTGAAGTTAATGCCTGTTTACCTCTATGCACACTCCGTCCAAGATTGTTATTTTCTTTCAAAGGATCAATAATATTGAGATTCTTCAGATTGAAAGTTCGTATATCTGTCTCAACTCCCTTAGAAGGCACAATGAACATGTCCATGCAGTTCTTCCGAAATTCCGCACCGAGCAAAACATCATTTCCTTGATGGTCTGGGGTTTCCACTACAATGAGAGGGAGAATCACATTGCAGCAACATTAATGTGACTCAGAACGTATCATACACAATGGCATATTTATGGGTAGCGGGTCAAAAAGGGGAAGCTTAGTTTGGATTGACCATGTGACATGCCTCACTTTCTTGAAATTTATATAACAATTCAAGAGACTATACAGGTTGAAGATGATGGGGCAACTGGCATATGATTAATTTTTGACCCAAATTGTGGTGCACTATTAGTAAAACGGATGTGGCTTTCCCTGTTCAGGTTACCCGGGGATGGCGAGCCTTTTTGACTCTGATGTACGCGGCCTCACCGAGTTAATCCCATGACCGTTTCCGACCCTTCCCTCGCCACCCCCAAATGTACACACCTAGCAAGGTTTTAACGCTTGACCTATTGTTTGAAAGCCAAGGACCTTACCACTAGGCCATTTCGTGGTGGTTGTGGTGCACTGTTAGTCTAAACCCAAATAATTTATAAAGCGCAAGGACTAAACTTTTTACTCCTGCTAAATTGAATATGATTACACACTACAACAAGTCTATATCACACTAGCTATCCAATTATATTTATTTATTTTTAATCAATTTTGGAGCTTGTAAATCCTTGAGTGTACTTTGTGAATTTTAAACTGGTTGACCGTCAACTTAGCCTGTGTTTAAATAATACCTAATCCATATTGACCCCGATTCACATAACTGGGCTATAACTGACCCTTTTACATGTTTCTTACCGGCTAAGCTAGGCAAGGAAGATTTGCAAACTGGACCATCCAAACTGATGCAGTAGTTATCCCAGTCAAATTTGGCATAATAATCCAAAAACCTGTAGAGAACCTGAAAAAGGAGAAAATAATTAGGTGGTTCTTATTCTGCAAAAATAAACGTGTGTGGGGTTCGAGAGATGCCACCTCTACAGGACCATTTAAAGAAGCATGGAAGACATGGAAAATGTACAAAACAAGAGTTTCCAAAGCATAAGTGGATATCAAGCCATGATGAGCACCGAGTATACGGCTTTCGTAGTAACACCATGCTTTTATCAGAATAATGCTGCGCTTGAATAGATGATCTTTGCCAGCAAGGCGATCAACCTGCATCAAGAAAGGCATGAATTACAGGTAATAATAATCAATGGTGACCAATCATAAACAGGCACTTTATTCAAAGGAGTTGGGGATAGGCATAGACTATAGATGAAAGGAAACCAAATGAAACTACATACACGTGTCAAGGTAACAGAATGAGCGAATTGGATAACGCATCAAAACATAAGTCTGACAGGTTGTGTGGGGCTGACCCGTAAACACATTTCTTGCCGCTTTCTTTAACTTATATAGACAATTATTGAGTTACATGTGATTCTTATAATAACAATCTAAATATTTTAATAATGTGATATCGGAGGAGTATTATAACAAAATCTCCTCTAAACTTGATCTAGGGCAGGTAGCAAAGGGCCAACATGGAGATCCATATATGCACATGGATACCTTGGAAACAAATTGTAGTGTTTTATTGAGTATAGATAAGAAAAATGGATATTTGTTCTGGTATTGCATCAGCCGACAAAATAAAAAAATCGTAATGGTAGGTCATTTCATACCATAACTAAAAATGCTTACAGAAATTGATGTTCTATCATTACTTGACATTATGCAATACCTGTTCCAGAAAACACAGTGTACAGAGTCCACCAAGCTGATTAAAAGATATATCTATGACGATATCCTGGACAAGGCATTTCACGAGCTTCACCTAACACAAGAAACATGATTGGTATCAAGAATTGAGGATGGATAACAAACTTGATATAAACATTAAGAATAACGCAGTTTACACATGGATAATGGATCAGTCACACAGGTTGAAAAACAGGTTCGGTCCAGGTTGGGTTGACCACAAACAACTTTCTTTGTCCAATTTAAAATCTTACATATAAGTACTTAATGTCATATCGTTGGTTGAATATAATTACAATAACAGTTTAACAAAAGAACAACTTGATGTAAGTGGTTCTATGCAATAAAAATAGAATTTAAACAAGTTTCACCCAACTTGACCAGTTATTATGTGACCCATTAGAGACACGCACACAACTCAAGTAGAGAAATCCATATATAACTTGAACTGCCACCTCTACTAAAACAGATTAAGGCCACACTTCAGAACCTTAACTTTATAGTAGAATTACAGATCAGATTTACAAAAGCAACATAAAGTCGAATGTTATGATAATTTACACGATGGGCGAAACCTAATATAGCTTGAACATGATCCAATAATATTCACAGCATAGTCAAACAAAGAAGAAGAGTTACGAAGATAACCTCAGCGTCGATGAATTGGGTATCCTTTATTTCAAATTCAGTATTTCCATTCTGCTCTGCTTCCTGAAGCACACGAAGAACTTCACGAGGCAAGATCTCATCCAAGTTAGGGGTACTAAGGACTGTCAGATCTATGTCTCCATCAGGGAGATAAGTCTTAAGTGGCACTGAGCCATACGGGAATACCTACAAATGCACCGGCAGAAGTTACAACATAAGTTGCTCAATAAAAAGTTAAAAACCCATATGGATAGAAAAATGAATTCGGCAAAAAATCACTAGATTATAATGAATTAAACACATAAATTTTGACATCTAATAAGTCATAATGTTTGAATTTACAAGTAGCAAACAACCCATTATAGCCAGATGATAGGATGAGATATAAACTGCGTATGACAAGAACTAGAATACCTGTTCAAAGAAAAACAAGAACTCGATAACTATAACGGTGCAGTCAAGGTGTCACACGGCACCAAAATGAAAAAATCATTTTTATAATTTTCTCACCATTTTTTGGTAGGGCGTCAACAAACACCTTTATGTAACATAATTATTTTTTGGTAGGGCGTCAACAAACCCTATCCCAACGAGGAATTTGACCATACAACTCTAAAGTCTAAACCAACTACAGGACGATCCAACCATGACTGCTAGATTCTTAGAAACATAAACTCTTAATATTCATATTTGTTCTTTTCCAGATAAGTATCCAAATTTGGAATAATTCTAAATAATTACGATACTGCACCAAACTAAGTTAAGCATTCAGCTATGTAACCCTAGCATCCTTTAAAGCTTGGACAGTCACATTTGACACGAACATTGAACCAAAAGAAGGGAACATGAATACCTCTGTACCCAGGGGAGAGTACCTTGGTTCAATTTTAATATAAATTAAGCCAATACTCAATTCATACTAAAACGACTTACGTCATTTTCTTTTTGCCCTTGACAAAAACATAGAAGCTATTATTTCAAATCAATGGGAAGTGCCTAACTATGTAAACCAATATAACTTTGATAAAGAAGAACAATCAAGGATTTATGACAAAAATTGCATCTTTCCAAGACCTCTTATCTACTGTCGACTTCTCAGAAATATTCCCAACTTAAAATATGATCTAAGAAAACAGAAAACCGTATGATACATAATGCATATATTCATCGCTGCATGAAATAATCCAAGATTGGCTTAACTCGTAAGTTGATATCCTGGAATCATTAAATGAATAATTTGGATACTAAGTGTAGTATCAATGTCTCATGTAGTACCAAAGAGGCCGTTTAAAGAGTTCACATTATTCACGCTAGTTATTTGCGAAACCCATAGCCCATACATATAGGACAAATTTAAACCTGGAAGAAGTAATACTAAAACCAAATACCTAACCATAAGATGCCAATGACTTCCTGTAATGTAGAAATATAAATGACTTGCAAGTGAAAGAGTAAGTTTACTTCATTGTTTAACGTTTAAAGGGTGTTTGCGATTCCTTAGGAGGGGAAATTACCTGATTATTATGTGCTCTATATGCAAAAAATCAGAAAAAAGTGTCTGGCGTACCATTTGAAAAAAGTGTATATCTCCCCTTCTTAAAATGAAAAATTCAGGTTGAGACTTACTTTTTGAAAAAGGCCATTTTGCATACGCAATCCCAAACACCCCCTTACAACAGTGAGGACAACATACCCGTCTCATTAAACTCAAATCACTCATCCTCATAAGTTATAAATTCAGATGAAGTATAGGCAATGACAGGGCAAGTGATGAGAATGAACACAACTGCACCACTAAATGCTATAATTCCAAGCATACTAAAATAACACTTGCAAAAAATTATCAAATGGTCCTTCAGTCCCAAAATTATTGTCCATCTCACTATTTCAACACCTCAAAATAGTTATTTATTTCTAAAGAGGATAGTACTAGTTAAAAAAGGAATATTGTCACCTAAGTCCTTACTCAAAGAAATCTATCAGTCAAAGGACAAAAACATCACTGTATCAAATTGTACTAATTGCACTTGGAATAAAACTTTATGAGTCAAAGGACAAAAACATTACTGTGTCAAATCATTAGTTATCAGCTTGACACTGAGCTTTTTGAAGCGTTCAGCATTTAGGATATAACGTTTGTTTGGCAACGAGTATTTAGATTTCGTATTTTGTTTAGACGCTCATATCCAAAACACTTACTATAAAATAAGCATTTAGTTTCTACGTCATTCTACGATATATTCTGCAACTAAAAACACATTTACCAAACGGTTTTTATAAAACAAACACCTACATCTAAATACTTTCACAACTCTAGTTTTGCCGAACATAGCCTTAACATACATTTACCAAGAAATCACAAATATAACACAAACCAATAAAACAACCATATCCCATCATTCATTCATTATAATATAACATTAAAAACCATAATGTAACTAATTAATAGCATTAGCCGTTAACTTTACGTCATTTTCTAATTTACCAAACGCTTTTATAAAACATACCACTAGACTCTACTATGTTAGTGTGTACGTTTAGCGAAAATAACAGTAGTTGTAAGCCGTATCTATTTTATCCTATACAAGTGTTTGGTAAAGTAGTTGTAATTAACTTTTAATGTATAAAATAAAGTAAAAGTAGCCTTACAATTTTAAAGCTTGTTTTAACCAATTGTTGTCGAACAAGCTTTTTATCAATAAAAAGCTAAATGCTAACCGCTCCAAAATCCTCCTAAATGCTCAGCAATTAGGGTACTACTATTAGTACCCTCCTGGCCCACCAAAAAAGTACATGTTTTGTACTTTTAACAACTTCCACTTCACTTTGTCCCTTATCTTTACATTAGCACACCGTCTTTTATCAGTTTCAGTTTCTGTTCCGTATTTTTTTTACCGTTTAATATTTTGACTTGTTAAACTTTATAATTTGTGTTCGGCACTTTCCGTTTTACAATTATAAAAATAAAACAAACAACCCATTTATATATATATATATATATATATATATATATATATATATATATATATATAATAATATATATATATCAGTAAATATAATATATATATATATAATATATATATATATATATATATATATATATATATATATATATATATAAACAAACATGACAGAAACCAATAAAAAATTAAATAAAAAATGAAGCATTATTACCTCAAGTCTCAAATGAAATCTAATAAGCCTCTGAATAAACTCAATAACATCTTTCCTCTTCTCATCACTATCAAAAGTCGGATAAACACAATTCAGCACTTGTCGACCCGTTTCTTCACTTTCAACCCACGTCACCACCCGAATCCCATCCGGATCCGGGTTACTCAACGACCCGGCAAACCATGGGCGATCCTCTTCCGTTCCAACACCAAGATCGCCCATACTCAATTCTAAACGCTAATTAATCACAACTAGAGGTAATTCAATACATGAGGGTAGAATTAGGGTTTATGGGTACAAACAGTGAGTGTGTTTTTGTGTGTGTTTTGACGGTTATGATGTTTGTTTTGGGATATAGATATAGAGATGGTGTATGTATAGTTTTTAATTGTCAATAGATGGTTTTATGAGACGCGATGGAAAGGAAGTGAAGGGGGACAATAAGATAAAAGAAAAAGGCATTTTTTGTGAATATAAAAAATGTGTCATAATAATAATTGGATTTTTATTCTTTACTTATAACTTATCTGGACATTATTTTGTTTATTGGCTTGTGACATAGTAATATCTGCTAACAAGTTTAATACTCACCTTTTAAATTATAGTTTTTTGCTTGCGTTGCGATAAAACAGTTATAAAAAGATTTATATGCATGGGGCTTACATACGAATCAAATTTATTTTAAAAAAAAAATTTAATATACGGAAATATAAAAAAAATAAAAAAATCTGATGAATCTAACATGATGTTAATCAAATAAAGAAGAAGCTGATGGATTTAAGAAGCTAATGGATCAATCGAAGATCAATCCATTAGTTGTTCGTGTTATTTTTATTTAAAGATCAAAGATCAATCGATCTATCAAAGAAGCTGATGGATTAGTTGTTCTTGTAGAGAGAGAAAAAGAAGATCCATTTGTTGGTGTAGAGAGAGAGAGAGAAAGAAAAAACACGTTATGTGTGTGTGTGTGTTAAATGAGTGGTTAGTAAGAAAAAAGGTTTATATATTGGTCGTGAAATGACCAAAATACCCATACAGTGTAAACTGATGATTTAATCTCATCCATTAGATGAGATGAAGATGAAGGGTGGGGATGAGTCCCTCGGTATCCACAAAATATTTGGTATCCAAATGAACTTAAATCTATACGGAAATATGAAAAATTTATCGTGTTTAATGTTTTGTAATTGTGATATTAGTACAACTAATAATTATGCACGTAATTTTACATAAAAAAATTCATTATGTACTAACATAAGTGTTTTAATACCCAAGTTGACCCGGTCGGTTAAATCGTGAACCGGTTGGGAGACCGGAAGCCGGGTTTTGCTGAAAAACCCGGTTAAACCGTGACCCGGTAGCTCGATCGGGTCAATTAAAAAACCGTTTTTTAAAACATTGATTAATATTGATAAATATTTTGTAAAGATTTTGTTGATTAAAGATTTAACTTTGTTTAACTCACATGAGTGTTGATGTTGATGTTGTTGTTCAAATTTATCCATTAATATCATGTTGTACACAATATGCGAGTTTTAATATGTTTTTTATACTACTTTAAAGAGATTTTATAAATGTTGTATTTTTAAAGTATAAAGTCTTTAAGGTATAAAGCGTAAAAGGATATTTGTTTATTTTTTAAAGTTATTAAAAAAGAGAGGTTATTTTGGATACCACTCCTTCCTTGCATACCCGGGGACTCGTCCTCACCATACATCTAAAAAAATCCAATGGTTCAGATTATAACATTTTACTAATTAAAAAAATAAAAAACCATGGAGAGACAGTTTGGTAGAATCAAAACACACACCAACAACACCCTCGCTTCATCAAACGCACACTCAATACAAACAAAAAAACCCAGTAACATTTTCGATCAAAATACAAGCCTAGATCCACAAAAAACACAAAATTGAACCATAAAACTACATCAAATTACGATACAATAGATGAATCCAGCGTTGATATAGATATTCATAAACAATACGGCATGCAAAAGGATCTTCTTCAACCTCCATTCAAGATCTCGTTTTAAATCCAACATATGATTAAAGGTAGTGTTTATGAGATTATACTTCTATTTTGAGTATATTACATAAATTATATTGGTGTATATTGGTGTATATTGTTGTTGTTGTTGTTTATGTATAGATAATGATGGTTAGTGTTAAATTGATGATTTTACTGAATAAATGTGTGATTACTAGCTATAGTTTCACTCCTTGCAGGGATTTTGTAAAAAACATTATGACAATGTGTGATTATTGGTAATATTTTGTAGTGTTTATTAAAGTTTTGTTGATTTTATTGTGATTTTAGCGAAGAAAGGTGTGATTATTAGTTAGATTTTAATGTTTATCAAAATTTTGTTGATATACTATTGTGAATTTAGTGAACATGTATGTGACTCCATGTATGTAACTCCTGATTAGGTTTTCGTTGTAAATTGAATTTTTGTTGAATTTTATTCTAACTTTGTGAAGAAATGTGTGTTTACTAGTTAGGTGTTCAGTGGTGTAATGAAACTTAGTTATATCACAAGTGATTATTTGGATTATATAGTGTTTGGATGTTGCCTGAAAAAATTGCAAAAACTTATATACTATATCATATATGATATAAGTTAGTTTTTAAGCATTTATGGAGATTTTGTTGATATTATTGGTTTGAAAAGTTACTTGTGTGTATAATATCATATATGATAATCTGCTTGAAATTAGGCCATTGAGTATGTTGGAGTGTTAACATGGAGTATGCTGCTCATAATTAGGTCGTTGAGTAATTTGTCACTTGACTAATGTAATTGTAGTCGTTTGTATATCAAAGTTAGTTTTCATAAGGACTGGTGGCTGGAGATAACTCGTTTAAGGGAACCCGGACTTTGTAAATATCGGATATTTTTTTAATGTTTAGATATGTTTGCTAATATAGGTTGTTATAATACTAAAATAGATAATCTAAAATACGTAAGGAGTAGTCATCGATAGCTTTACTTATTGATATACGCGAGTAGTATTACATTCATAGATATGCATAAGTACCTAAGTTGTGAGGATGAGTTAATTCGAGTGAGTAGAAAAAGTAGTTACTTTGTATTAATTCGAGTTCGGTTGCGCTGGCTTTAGCGGTTGTGCCTTTGGCTTAACCTTATTTCTTTAAGATCCACTTCTTGTTTCGCCGGTTTTTTTATGGACTTACATATTGTTTTAGTGTAATATCATATATGATTAATAGGCTAACATACTGTTTTTGTAGAAGAAACTGTTTTAAGACATTCGGAATCCTACCATCATTAAAGGGCAAAAAGATGTCGACACAAAGAAGACTGCAATCATGAAGATGAATAGGATAAAGAAGCTTAATTCAGTTAACTACGATGTCTTCTTAATGCTTCACTTGTAAAACTACTCGGGAGAAATTCCATCAAAATGGGACCATGGACTTTGAATGGAATCGCAAGAACAAGAAACCGAGTTAATAAAGATGATATTGTGTTTATGTTAGACACACTTATGTAATCTGGCATTTATTCGAGGTATGTTCTATTCAGTCCTAAAGTATATCTTGTTCTGTTAAAGTAGGTACTATTGGGTTGTAATTAGGGTCATCTAAGGGTCATAACATATTTTAATAAGCTGTAATGGGTTAATGGGTCATAGTGGTACAACAACAAAGATTTGCCGAGCAACTCAAGGTACCACACATCTATTAAAAGTAGCATTATCGATGTGTAAAAAAACATTGGTGATCCCGCATATCGCTATCAATAATTTTAGGATCGACAATCAGGTGATGATGAAGTAATGGCTATCGATGAAGCATTCATAACAGCACTTGAGTATGGTCTGACGCCAACCGCTGATTGGAGTTTGGTTATTGACAGACTTGCCATGTTGCTCACCGATTAACTGAATATCAAGGTCTGTGGTTTTTTTTAAAGATCTTTGATGTCTTATATTAGTTTATTACGAATGTCGGTACTCATCATATACTGGTAAACACAAAGTCATTTTATTTCCAACAATGACACTAGTCAACCAAGGTACATCAGCGACACCAAGTACCAGTTTGTTGGATGCTCACCACACTGGATCAGCTTCTAGTGAACAGGTATGTTAAATCTCTAATTTTTATGATATTGGGTTGCTGTTTTGTTGTCATGTGCTTCTTTTTTGCTTGTTAAGTTTCTTTTAGAGTCTTTCTTACAGCCTTTTTGTAGTATATTGGATATCATAACACAAGCGTAGGATTAATGTTTGGCCGAATTATCTAGAGAGAGAAAGTGGGAGTTCTAGAGAGAGCCTTTGAGAGATAGAAGAGGAGGGCAATTTTCAAAATTAAATGTTTATACAATGGAGGGAAAGGAATATGTTTATTACAAGGCATCACCTCTATGTATGATTAGGGGGGTTTTTTATATGAGAAGAAAGGAGCCTTCCCTTCCTTTGTTTTCCTAATGTTTCACTTCTAGTCCCTATTCTTTGGTAATTATGTTATTTCTTACTTTTATCATAATATACCTTATTACAAGCTATTTTATTCTAAACAAAATAAATGATATTAACTAAATATAACTAAACCACATAATCGACACTTTTTATGAACCTACAATTCCCCTACAGGGTCGATTATTCTGGGCGTTCCCTTCGTAGTCTAAGTGGTCTTCCATTCACATACATCTCCCATCTTCTCATCTGGTTGCGATACTTCAATCTTACTTCAATCTCTTCTTCAAATAACTTTAGATACTCAACCTCATCATTCGTACTTTCCTCTTTGTAATAGCCATACTTAACATTATTATTGAAACTCTTTTAAACATTTAGTACTCTAATTAGTGTTGCATCATAAAACTTATGAATCTCTGAATGTCTCATCACCCTTTTCTCTTTCTTGCTATTCTTGTATATGATTCCATGCACGGGCTCATAGATGATGGAGAACATTTTGTGCTTTTCAACTCCTGGGAAAGATATTGTTGGTGCAGTGAGATTAACTTTCTCCTTTTTTTTTTTTTTGTTGATAACTTTCGAATTCCGAGTTGAAAAATCTATGCACTCTTTTCCTAATCAAGAACTTCTGCATGAATACTGTAAAGACCTATAGCCAACCTCTATTTCTGCATATAGTCAGGAACCTTGCCATTCATAATCAGCAAATACATGTCCTCAATATCATTCTTATTGAGATTCTTGTAAGAAGTTCGGTAATCGAACAATGCACTCATTAGCTCTTGTTGCAACTATCTCTGTAATAAACTTATGCTCATGACCCAATTCCCAGTACGTCTTGATGACTTGAATGATCTTTGAATTTGAATAAACCTCTTCCTTTGGTTTTCCAGGCTCTTTCTGTTTCTTTATGTAGAAGATCTTCGCATGAGGATTCTTCCAATCTGTTCACACATATCGGAGCATAAGGATTACAATTTTATATTTAATCAGCCCACAACTTACTTATATATATACTATATAAATAGTTTCTGATCATACTCTCCCCCATATCTGATGTTCCCCTTTTATGGGATTCTATTAATATCACCCATATTTATATGAAGTTATAAATGACAGTAAACTTGTGAAGTGAGAGGCCCCCCATTATATCTTCTCGAGGCCTTAGGAGAACTTCCTTTCTTCAAAGTTACAAAAAGATCTTGATTTTATTAGAGATGACTGATGGGTGAGCTTTAGGATCTCTTTGACTAGCTTTGAACTAGAGGTGAGTTCTTTTCGTGGATGTGGAGAGAAAAGGAATTTCCTTTCACTTTCCCAAACAGATGTCATACTCAAATACTCCATTAGATATAATCCCACCCTGTCCTCTCTCCTAGTCATTATTAGTCCCTACGTGTCACGCTATAAATAAACTATTGTAATTCCATGTATGTCACCATATTTTAAGGCTAACAAGTACATCTTTGTCTCAACATCTCATCAACCATTTTCTTTAATTTTGCTTCATCAATTATCAGTGATACTTCTTCCATAATATCTTGTAACATTTGCTTCGTTGGTATTTCATCATCATCTGAAGCATAAGACTCAGTCCAAAAAT
Source organism: Tanacetum coccineum (assembly GCA_026074375.1). Taxonomy (NCBI): domain Eukaryota; kingdom Viridiplantae; phylum Streptophyta; class Magnoliopsida; order Asterales; family Asteraceae; genus Tanacetum; species Tanacetum coccineum. Next base: position 21,609 of record BQNB010052148.1, read on the forward strand.
CATAATCGTCTTCTTGCTCTTGATTTCCTGAAGTTGATGGACCTTGTTCATTTTCATTAACCTGCCCAGACGATGACTCTCCAGATACATATGCCTCATACTCAAAAGTCTTCTGCCGCTTTACACAATTCTCCCCCTCAGGATGAGCATCATCATGAGGATCGTCCAGATCTCTTAGGCGAACGACAGAAGGTCTACATGTAGTTTGTGGTACCTGAAGACTTTCAAACTTCATCTGAAGTGCTAGCCATATTGCTATGTCTTGTTGTTGCAATTGAGGATTGTCTTTCATAGAGAGATATAGTTGATATTGTTGTTCTGGAACAGAGAGTGTTTGTGATTGAGCTGGATGAACATGAAGAATATGTCCAGACATATAACTTCTTACTGACACATCAACTTGAGAAGGGATCTGATTATCAATAGCTTTCTGAATTTGTGAGGAAATTTTAGCTTGTATATTCCCACGCTCTTGTAAAATAGCTTTAGCAATCATCCGTTCCATCTCTTCTTTAGTCTTTTGTCTCTCCAGAATCAGCCCTTCCGCAACATACACTGGAACTTGATCTCGAACCTGCTCAGGAACTTGCTTTTTAACTTGCTCCTTAATATGCGTATCTACCATAGTGGGTAATGATTCGACCATTACTTCTTGGAGATGATCAACAAGAGTATCAAATGACTTCCTTGACAGAAACCGTGCTTTCAGATGTTCAAACAAATATGTATAACGTCCCTGTAACTCTTGAAAGAAATTCTTGTATCGTTTGAACCGAGCAGGTTTGGCTTTGAATAATGATAGAAGTTGGTTTGTTTTAGACAATTGGTGTTGGGTGATTTTGATGATGATGTAGTTTTAGTATCAGTGACCGTCAATTCCTGGAGTTTCTCAGTATCCGAGGATACGAGATCAGTATGAATCCTAGGAGATCTAATTGGTGTGGGGAATGGTGTACTCCTAGACTCCTCTACAATCTTCCCTTTCTCCCTTCGCTTTAATTCATACACTTCATCAGTTATTTCATCCTCCTCTTCATTAACATTGACAGGTATGACAACATTAGTAATTTCCACCTCTTCATCATTAGTGATCTCCACCTCTGGACTTTCCTTATCACTCCTGGGCTCTAAGTATATTGCTTGTTTTGTCATTTGTAATGTATAGATATGGATAATGCAAAAATCACAAGAAAACGGTCAAAACTAGGCAAACACGAACACGGGAATGGATAGAGTGCACAAGAGCCAGAAAGTTTCTAGCAATTGGTCAAAACAAGTCAACCTTGGTCAACCCTTGGTCAACCACAAAACGACAAATCCTTGAAAATACCCAAATAACCCTTAATGTTAAATCAAATTTCACCAAAAACCCTAAATCACTAACACCGTTAGTCCTCTTTTATTAAGAAACTAACGGTCGTTATCTCTAATTTATTATAACCTTTCTCCTTTATTACCCTTAACCGGGCCCACCCTTTTTTAAATAAATCATGGCCCAAAAACATTCCGTGTGCCCAAGTCAACCCATCCTTTACCCCGGGTCAAACATAATTCTATAAAAGAAAAAGGGCATGGAAATTGGTTTATTACTGTACACCCTTCATCCCTAAGTTTTACCCTGTGTTAAAATTAAGCAGGTAAATCTAATTTCACTCGTCCAGTGTGGCAATTAAGATTCGAGTACTAAGTGCCCATGTCAGCATCAAAAATGTCATCAACAGCCTCTGATTGGCTACAAGCTTACACAAGAGTAACAAACGGGGCTCAAAGAAAGAAACATAACAAAGATGGAAATTTTACACATAAAATAAATTCCGCAAAAGCAAGCACACCACTCAAAGAAGTGGATTGCCAGCTTGGCAATCCGGGTGCTCACATTCCAATCCAACGGTCTCATTGAGGATACAATGATTGAAAGAATTCGAGGCCAAGATCAAAGCAATGGGGCATGTTAAGGGACATAGAGCCTCCTTCTCCTGTTTAAATAGGGAGGACTCCTCATCACAAAGGCATCTAGGAGTAGTTTTTAGTGTAGCTTTAGTTTAATTGTCTTTTAGCTTATTAAGTCGTTTTCAGCTTATTGTAACTTTTTCTATTGTAATTTCAAGTTAAAAGCTTTGTAACTTTATCTATAATCAATTAAAAGTCAAGTTTTTTTATACTCTATATGCTTAGCTTATAGTTTTACTTAATTGAATGAGGATTGATTTTTTAAACCCTCTTTTTAATTAATAAGCTCATATTAGCAATCATATTAACTAATAAGCTAGCTACACTCTCATTTAAGCTCTTAAAAGCTTAAATGAGCTTTTCTTATTCAAATCCACAATCAAATACCTCAGCTTATTCTTGGAAGGGAAACCAGACATGGATGGGTTTCCAGGACCTCACTAGCTTATCTATGATAAGCTAGAGCTTGTTGATAGCTCACAAGAGCATTTGATAAGCCTTGTTTAGAGCAAAGGCTATTGTAAGTCTCAATTGCCTCTTTTTAGCATAATTTTGTTTTTAGCTTATTACTGCTTTTTAATTGCTTATTGCTGGTTTAAGTTTTGCTTAATTAGTACTTATTAGTTGTTTAATGCTTATTATGTTTGATTGTTAGGTTTAAATTCTTAGTTTACTCTTATTTGTTATAAAACAGTCAAAAAATTTAAAAAATATTAGGCATAGTATAAAAGCTTATTGTACTAGCTTTTTAGTTTGTTCAAATCTGCTTATTAGGTCTTGTTATAGCTAAATGATATCTGGTATTTGCAACTTATTCTTTAAATTTCAAATTTATAAGCTTAGTTTGGATTTTTACACTTTAAAGGGGTGTTTGGCATAGCAGTACTAACTGAGAGTTAGTACTGCAATAGACTTTTAGTCTTTAAATTGAGTTTAAAATCTAATTTATAGGTTTATAAGTTAGGATTTGAGAGTTTTATTTGGCTTAATCAAGTTTATAGGTTAGTTAGAAGAATTGCAATTTGATATTTGTTTAGAACAAGTGCAGTAGTATAAAGTATTTTTAGCTCTTGTCTTTTTTAGCTGTTATCATTGCTCTTCTTGTTTTTGTTTTTTGGTTTTTGTGGATTTAAAAGTGTAGAACTAAGATCTTGAGCCGCTGCATTTGTTTCAAATTAAGTTTTGTTCATTTGAGTGCAAATACTGCATCACGGTAGTTTAAATAGACAAACAGTCATTATAAAGCCGTTATTTTCAAAAGGTAATGTCGTTTTTTAGGATTTTGATTTTTGTGAACAAATAGATTTTAGGCCATTTAGATAGATTATGACTTATTTTTAGTTTAAAATGCTTATTGGCGTATATGTTTTTAGGTCTAGGAAGTAGCATTTGTCTTTTTAATTCATTAACCAAAAGTTAGAGTAAAATGAATTTTCAGCCTTATTATGTTGTTTTTCTTTGTCTAATTAGATTTCAATGATACTTTGTTTAAAGTGTTTTAGATAGTTTTAGGTCATATAGTTAAGATAGCACAAGCCCAAATTTCCATAAGGTTCCGATTTGTGTTGCTTACAATTTACTCAAAAATTAGCATTTAGGCTGCTTTGGAAAACTGTTTGTGAAAAAAGTGTTATGGTTTTTTCAGCTTATCGGCATTTCCATTATGCTACATTCTAGCTCAGTTGTGCTTATTAGGTTAGTTTTAGGTTAGTCATAGCTTATGGGATTTGGTCTTGAGACTTATTGTAGTTTATTAGTGTACTTTGTGTTTTAAGATAAAGTTTTAAAAAGAGTTAAAATGTTTCTGTTGTTTTTTAGTAATTTGTAGCTTAGTACTTGTTTTTCATAAGAAGCTTCTTCTTATAATTTTGCTTATTATTAGCTGTTCTACAAGTTTGCTTTTCAAAGTTTTAAAAAAAAATAAAAAAGGGAAGAGGGGAAATTGTGGAGTGTGCAGACTCGTACCTACTAAGCTCAAACCCTTCCTACACCTTTTATATCACTCCAACACATAACACATCTAATCCATCTGCTTATTATCTAGTTATATTAGGGTTATGAATATGTTTTGATAAATTCAGTTAGGGTGTAAATTTTTTGTGTTCTTGCTTTATTGGTCGCGTTTTATTTAAGTCTTCGTTATAGTTCTTCGTTGTTTTGTTGTTATGTGTGCCTTTTTTTGCTCACTATTAGGATGTTAGAATAGAACAATCATCTTCGATCCTTGTCTAATCATTGTCCTAATAGTTATTAAGCGAGGGGCGCTATTTCATTTAGTACTTTGGAGAATATTCGACCACGGTAATCATTAACGTGTTTAAACGTGTAGTAGGTTGTAGTTTTTCCTACTACCCTTCTGTCCTCACAAGGGTAGTTTTGGAATTTTCTATAATTTGGTATGTTACGTAATATATCAATATTGAGTATCAAGTTTTTGCCGCCGTTGCCAGGGATTTGTGATTAAGATTCCTTCATTTGGATTTGTCGATCGTGATTTGAAGAACCTTTCGTTTTTGAAAGTTACGTCTTTTGAAAAAATCAAAAATAAAAAAAATTAAAAATATAAAAAGTAAAAAAATATTTTTCTTTTTCTTTTTACTATAAGTAGAAGTTTAAAATAAAAAAAATACAAAAATATTTGCTCTTCCGAATTTTTTGATTTTTATTTTTGTTCTCTTAATTACTAAAATACACATCAATTTAATTTTCTCTAATCTAGAGAAGTTCGAGAAGATTCCATTAATAAGTTCCCGATCTTAATGATTCAAAAATTTACGTTTGGTGTTATACTTACGAAAAAGGCGCACACTCTTTTGTGGAAATAAGCTGATTTTCGAAGGTTGTTTCACGGAATTACAACCTGAAGGGACAAACGTTTTTAAGGCAATTCGCTCCCACTACGTCCCCCGTTTGCAAGTTTTACTAAAGGGAGTTACCCTAAGTTTGTTGATTATTCGGTGAAACAAAAATATTTTTGTGTATATATATTTTTCTCTCTTCATTTGTTTTGTTTAGTGCATGCGCACTAGAAATTCTAATTTTCCAACTAATTCGAACGTAACCATTCCGAGAACGTCGTATAGAGGGTCGTGCTCCAAACGTTTAGTTGAACCCGAGCTTGTACTATCGTTGAGAAGTTGCACCATGGCGGAGCAACAACGAAACAATGAAGAGCTACTCGTGCACCCACGTAAGGGTATGGAGAAGCTATGTTTTACCAGAAATTATTGCGGATCATTTTGAGTATTAAACGGAATTGTTACAACTAGTGCAAGATAGCCCGTTTCTCGTTATGGAGAGGGAAATCTCAACACGCTCATATAATAGTTTCTCAAAAAAGGATTACCTCAAAACTTTACGATTTAGAGATGTTGCCCCCGAACGAATTTTATTAAGATAATGATGTTTCCATAATCTACTCGAGGGGCCGCTAAAGTTTGGTTCGAGAAAGAACAACTAATCGATCTTGACTTGGGAGGATCTCTTAACCAAATTTGTGAATAATTTTTCCTCCCTCGCAAAACCACTCACTTAAGAATGAAATTTCTCGTTTTACACAAAAATTCGAGGAGACTTTTAGTGAAGCATGGGAACGATTTAAGGAAATGCTTAGAGCTTGTCCTCACCACGGATTTACGGAGTTAACTCAAGTTGATACCTTCTATAACGGTTTAAACGAGAATGATCAAGACTCCTTAAATGCCGCGGCGGGTGGAAAAATCTTTGAGTAAGACGACTAGGAGAAATTTGAATATAATTGAGAATAAATCAAAAGTTTTTCGTTATTCACGTAATAAATCGAATGTTTCTAGGATGAATACAACTTCTAGGGAAAGTGTTAGTAAAACGGATGAAAGAATTGATAAGCTTGCGGACCAACTTTCGACCTTAGTTGAGATTGTTTCTAAAAAAGTTTTGGTCAATTCCCCTGACCGGTTTTAAGCGGATGATGAAATATGTGTTTCTATGTAGTGGGCCTCATGCTGGTACAAATGTTCCTAATACCGATAACAATCAATCTAGTGTTTGTGCGGCAACGGGTATCTTTCAAACAGTTAACCTCCAAACCGTGTTAGTAAACCAAATGGCACACCTGTTTGCTCCGGGGCAAAACAACTGGTCAAAATAGGGTATAATCTCTAACATCAAGGTCAAGGAGATAATTTTAATCGGGGAAATAATTTTCATGGAAATCAAGGTTTTCAAGCTCAAAATAATCATGCTCCAAATTTTCAAAATCAAGGATTTCAAAACCAACATTTTTAAGTTCCTAATAATCAAGTTCAACATGATTTTCAAATGAGCTGTCATGTTACAGAGAAACTAATGTATCATATGATGAGAAACATGCAAAAATCCAAATTAATCGGTGAAAGGTGAAGTTATGAATGAATATTCAAAAACACGATGAAGACTCAACAAGCCGTCTTGATGAATCAACAAAATGTTTTTCAAACTAACTTGCAAAATATGTTAAGTGGATTCTTTCAAAACCAAGCCTCAACTTCGGGTACTCTTCCAAGTAATACCATTCCAAATCCGAAGGGTGAAATAAAAGCGATCACTACTCGAAGTGGTGTTGCTTACGAGGGACCCTCGATTCCTATTAATCCTTCTCCTAAAAAGGTAGTGGAACGAGAAACCTGATAAGTGTAGAATACACATATCCATTTAAACTTAAAATAACCCAATTAAACCCAAAACAGACCAAAAATAGCAAAAATATGCTTGTATTTATGTTTTGTGTGTGCAGGTATGGAAAAGTCAAAAATCACAAGAAAACAGTCAAAAGCAAGCAAACACGGACACGAGAATCAGAAGATACAAAGCCGAAGCCAAATCCCTAGCCATTTCCTCTTTTATGAAGCCTCAAGGGCCAATCTTGCAAATCCCCAAAGTTATTTATAACTTAAAAAAGGGAAAAGAAAGAGAGGGACTGAAAGAGTCAAAATGCCAATCTTCCAACGTTTTAAACTGTCTAAATAAGGGGCCAAAAGGTGGTACTATTCTCCGTCTCCCGATTCACCAACAGGGGTAAATCAAAAGGGTTTTCCAAATTAATGGTGTTAGGTCAATTCAAGAGCTTCTAACACAAATGAGGGAAAAATCAGTCTTCTATAATAGGATTTACCTTACTCTCCCAATCAAAGGCCACGTTAACAATGGTGAAAGCACACATTTATGTGGTTTTTTTGCACTAAAACACTCACAAAAGAAGAACAAACGTCACATCAATAGAATGCCATGCTGGCAATCCTCAGGTTTTGTCCACAGCTTGATCAATGGGCCACCAATTTGATGCTCAAAATGAATTGAAGAATGATTGTTAGATTGAAGAGTGGATGGCAGGCAGGGCAAGAGATCCTAGAAGCTTCCTCAAGTCACACACACCATCTAGTTTTTTTAGTCGATTTTTAGTTTTTATTAATTTTTAGCTTAAATTCGTAATTTTCTTAAATGTAATTTCCTTTTTCAAGTATTGTAATCAGCTTCTTTAATTAATGAAATTCAGTTTTTAGTGTTTTAAATCTCATTTTCTAAGCTCTCATTTAAAGTCATAAGCTCTCTTAATAAGCTAAGTTGTCTCAATAAGCTAATAAGCTCATTTAAAGCTCTTTCAGTCTATAAGCTGAAATAGAGCTTATTGAATTCAGTATTAATCTTATCTAAACCTTAAATCAGTTTAATCTTACATGGATCTTATTGGATTAGAGCTTTTGGAAGGGGATCTTAACTTGGAAGAGATCCCAAGGACTTATACCCTAGCTTATTAATAAGCTAGGGAGCTTGTAGCTGCCTTAATTGGTTCCTTTTGTTTAGCTAAAGGATCAAGTAAGTTTCTCTTTTCATTCTTCTCTAATTTCAGTTTAAATTGCTTAGTTATAGTTTATATGCTTAATATTGCTTATTTGCTTATTCTCTTTGCTTATTAGTGTTTATTTTAGTATAATTTAGCTTAATAATCATAGTTGGTTATCTGTTTTCGATTAAATTAGTTTAGATCTTAGTCTTTCATATATTTGTCTTAAAAATCTCTAAAAAACCAAAAATATAGTAAAATAGTTTATATCTTAGATTAAGGCTTATTGAGTTGTTAAGATTTGTTAATTAAGTTTGTTTTAAGCTAGTTTTTATCTGGTATTTAGAACTTGTTCAATAGATTCCATCTAAATAGCTTTTCTTACATCTGTCATAATGATAAAGGGGTGTTTGGTTTAGTGCACTTTTAAATTGTACTAGCAGTACTAACCTCAGTTAGTACTGCTGTGTTCTTAGCTTAATTTAAATAAGTAATTTTAGGATCTAGCGTTAGTACTGTTTAGCTTGTTTTTAGCTTAACAAATTCAGTAGTATTAAGTTTAGTTATAGCTTATTATGAATTTAGCTTTAGTTTTCATTTTCTAGCATTTTTCATAGCTTAAGTTTGTTCTTAAAAGTCAAATTGCATCAGCAGTACTTTCACTTGAAAGTACTGTTGAACTTTTACACTAGCAGTACTAACCTCAGTTAGTACTGCTGTTTTCTTAGTTTAATTTAAAACAGTAATTTTAGGATTTAGCTTATCAAACTTTGTAGGACTTGAGTTTTAATATAGCTTAATATAGTTTAAGTCTTTAATTTTGTTTTCTAGCTTATTGTCTTAGCTTATTTTGCTGTCAAAAGTCATAAAAAACCTGAAAATTCCAAAAACAGTACTTAGAAACTTTAGGATTTAAATTTGTTAATTTAGCTTATGGATCTAGATTTTATAGCTTAAATAGTTAGATAATAAGTAGTTTAATAAGTCCTTAAAGTTTTAAAGTCTAGTTTAGCTTTTTAAGCTTTTAAGCTCATTTGGATTTTGTGCTATCTTGCTTATTTACTGAGTTTGCTTAGTTCATGCTCAATTTTAGTTGTTTAAAAGCACTTCTAGGTTAAATTTCTTTGCACTTTTAGATTAAGCACATCATAAGCTTTCTAGATCGCTTTTCCTTTTTAGATTTGAGCTTTATTTGAGCATTTTATAGCTGTTTTGGTAAATCATAGCCCAAACCCCTAGTTTCTGTAACAGCTTATTGAGAAGCTCTTTTAGAGCTTAACTTTGAGTTTCAGACCTTAGTGCTTTTGTTAAAGTTGTTCTCCCTAGCTTCCTTTACAACTTTGCTTCTTTGAGTTTTTCATTTTAAGCTCTTTAAAATTTCGAATGCTTATTGGACTTTATTTGTGGTCGGGGTAGATTCTCAGGGTAGAAAGTGTAACTTTTCGATCTTAGTTGTTTTTCAGTTAGTCCCTCCGTCAGTTTGTTAGTTTCCCCGTTAGTTTCTTAGGTTTTTGCACAATTAGTCCTTAAGTTAGTTTTTAATTAGTTCATTAAGTTTTAATTAATAGTTAGGGTTAAGTTTTAATTAGTTTAATTAAACTTTTATAAAAAGATAAAAATTAGGGCTTTTATTTTTATAATTATTCTGGCAATTTTTCTTATTTTTAGTGAAATTTTTAGTTTACATTTAGGGATTAAACTTAGTTTACTTGCTTAATTGTCATTATTTGTTGGTTCTTAAATTAGTAGTAATCGTTATTCAAATATCTTTGCTTCATTCAACTCAGGATCGAACTTAAACGTGTTTCAATTTCACTAGTCGTTGGGGAACGACCAGGGTGATCATCTTGCCGGTTAAACTTACATATATTATTTATATTATATATTATTTTTGTAATGTCTTAATTTTTACCTTGGTTAAAGGTGAATAGTTGGAATTTACGCTAAGTAGTATTTTTATTAATTTATTTTCATAGTACGTAAATAGGAATCAGTACATGAGGCTCGTCCATACTACGTATTTCGTTGGGTCGACCGGAGTACCACTCAAGTCAGCATCAAGGTGTTTTGTAGCCATTGGTGTACCAATGCTATCACATGAGGTCATACCATGCTTTTTAAGTATCTCTTGAGCATACTTAGCTTGGTTTATAAAGATACCACGAGGAGATTGGTGGATCTGAATTCCTAAAAAGAATTTTAGCTCCCCCATCATAGACATATCAAACTGCTGTGCATTAGTTTTCCCTATCGTTTTGAAAGTTTTGGGTTAGTAGAACCAAAAATTATGTAATCAACGTAATATGCACAGCAATATGTCTTTCCCCATGTTTAGTTATGATCTGAGTTGGGATCAATAGAACCTTTTGAGATCCTTCGGATACAGGAAGTTGGAGAGTTATTCATACCCACGCTCTTGGTGCTTGTTTGTAGACCTTAATAATTGCTTTCTTGAGACGGTTAAACTTTGTCAGGATGATATGGGTCAAACAAAATCCATTGGTTGGTTTACGTACATTCTGCCTTCACGTGGTCCGTAAGAAATGTTGTTTTAAGTCCATTTGGTACACTGTAAATGATATGTGTGCAGCTATTAACTCATATGAAACCAACGCTACAGCTTCAGCCGAGCAACTGGTGCAAATGACCTCTTCGAAATCAATTCTTCCTTTTGAGCATATTTCCCTTAGCTACAAGACGAGATTTGTTGCGAATTATAGACAATATTTTCCTCATCACGTTTGTTTTTGCAAAGTGGTATGTCGACTAATTCCCATACATCTAGTCGATCAAACTGGTGAAGTTCTTCCTGCATTGATTCTTTACATGCAGAATAGCCATGGCTTCTTTGATGTTCTTTGGTTCGGTTCGACTCACGGTGAGTGCGAATACACATCTCGCCTCTGTTTCTAGCTGACGTCTTTTTAACTGTTTGAGATGGATTTCCAATGACTTGTTCTTATGGATGATTTTTGTCAAGTGTGCAGAAGGATGGTGTTGATAGAAAGTATGCATGTTTGACGAATCAACATGACGAGACGATGTCTCCCCTTGTTCTTGTACCGATGTACTGAAGATGTTGATAAATTCATCGTCGTCAATTTATGCATTTTCTGTATTTGTTTCTGCTTGAATATTGTTCTCAGGTGCAGTGACAAGTTGGTATGAGTGGAGTTTGATGTGTTGAATGATTGGTTCATTTGGGGGGTGGATCTGCAAACATCGGTGTTGTAGATGTGTGAGTTGTGTTATGTGTTGACGTTTATAGGGATTATCAGGCAGCATGTACAGCGGATGACTTTGGAAAAACAGGAGAATTTACATTGATAATTCACTGAACTTCGAGACTATATAGCAATTCCAGCTCCATTTGACGTTGTTACTGTCTCAGCAACCTTGAGGACATTTTCTTGACTTTGTGGACAGGACTTAATCTGTCTTTTTCATAGTACGTTGTTGAACATTGTGGCCGGGTTAGAATTTGACGTGATTGACGCCATTGAGGCAATCGTCAAGATAAACATGAATTGATTCAACTATCATTCTTGTCTCTTGTTAAATACCCTGTAAGCTTTGATGAGAAGAAATACCCAACAAAAATTACTATGCATCACCTTTTTTCCTTCATTTTATCAAGATTGTTCAACATCTCTGACGAGGTAGCAAGAGAACCAAAAGATGTGAAGAATTGAATGACGGTTTTCCGGGCATTGATGATTGTTGTAAGGGTGTTTTGATTGATGGTAACTGGTTGTTGGTGGAGCATACAAGTGCAAGTGGATTTGCAGTAAGTGCTTGTCCTTTTCAGCTCTTACTCATTGACTTCTTTCTGGTGTTGCTTCAGAATGTCATAAAAGCTTGTGATAGGAGACGTCTTCAGCTCTGATCTGCTTAAACAAGTGTCACAAACCTTTGCCATTCTGGTTGTTAGTTGAAAGTAAGAATGGACATTCACTTGATGATTTGTACATACACTGATTTCTGACAAGCTCATTCATCATCTTGTAAACCGTGAGTAATATGATTCTAAGTGATTCACCATCATATGTTTTGAATTTTCCAATACTCCCAATAAAATTGTTTTAAAGATCTTGAACATTGATTGATCTTTTCACCCTTGTTTCAACTTTCATGCTTTCCAATTTCCATGCATTTCTGGACAAGCATCAACTGTGGCGTAGATATCGTTATCTATCCCTGTCGAGAATGATCATGAACGGCTTTCAGCTTCAGCATTCAGTTGATATCGTATGTCTTGTGAAACATTTTATAGTTCTACATATACCTCTCTGTAGTGTTCAGATTACCTTCAGCATAGTGCATCTTGTTGTGCAGAAGAGTTAGAATTTTGAACAGCTGCCTGTTGTGATTCGATCACATACTGAGAATAAGGAATGATATTACTATCACTGGTTATTTCAGTATTTGAATGATTCACAACATTCGACTGTTCAGAAGACGGCATCACCTGCAGAGCTTGATTAATCATATTATTATTCACATTATCATGATTGTGTACCTCAGCAAGAGCATCTGAACCATAATGAGATAAATTCGCCATGAGAGCAACTTTGGCAGTGTTGAGTTCATCACAATCAGATTCATATGCATCCAATTCATCAGCTTGATAAGCAGCATTATGAGTAATGACCGTCTGTGTGGCTTGAGCTTCTGGAATTCCTGGATCTGCCAAAAATGCAAGTTCCTCCTCATGTAGAATTTGTCCACTTGCTTGAGCTTGAACCAACAACACTTTTTCTTTAAACCATGAGTCATCCCATTTCCTTCTTGGTTTAGTGCATTGTTTAGACATGTGTCCTTCCTTTTTGCAGTTGTAACACGTAACAATCCTCTGTTTCCCCGAGTTACTCCTACTTGCTCATGAAGTGAAAGTTCTTGTAGTACCCGCAACATAAGAAATTTGTCTCCCCTGTACTGGTTGTATGGTTACTCTTCCATCATTAATGGTGCCTTACTGCCTTAGGTTTGACTAGTTCCTCAGCTAGTTATTGGTAGTAGGATAGCGGGAAGTGACTACAGCAGACAAGAATGACATGACATGATTGATGGCATCAATTAGATCATCATCGTACTTGAAAACTAGTGTAGTCAGACCGGATTCTAATTAAGAAAATTCAAATTGTTGGTTGACTGTGGAAGAGTATTCAATTTGAGTAATGGATGATGATGGAGAGAAAACGTTGTGGTGAACCGAGGTTTGATAATTATTGGGGGGATAGGTGATTGAATGAGGTATTGGTGATTGATTGATTGAGTATTGTTAAGATTCAAAAGGTGATCCATACTGTGAATATTGATGAGGTGAGATAAATTGTTGATGTTGAGAGTTCTAGTAAGAGTGCTGATGAGATTGATAAGGAGACTGTGTCATTTGGTGAGATGCAACTAAAGCAAGAGGATCAGAGCTACGTTCATTCATCAATCGAACTTCATTTGCATGTCGTTCATGTTGTTCTAAGTGAGCATGAATCTGATCAACAATAGTAGTATGCAAATCTTTGACCAACTTAACATCAATAATGAATTTGTTCCATTCAGCAGGAAGAGTGTTCAGAAACTTGGTATTGACTTGAAATTGCTCCAGTGGCATCTTGTAAATATTCATATCATTGAGTAGCAGAGTGAATCTCAAGTAGTACCCGTGTAATGGCTCTCCTTTCTTGTATGTAAACTTATCAAATTCATCGTATAGCTTACACTCTCGTTCTAGCTTTGTTAACGACGTTCCTTGCATGAGCAGTCTGATTTTCTCCTAAATATCCTTGGCTACACGATGTTGACTGACAAGAGCATAAATTTTAGTTGGAAGGCCTTGTAGAATGATGTTTATTGCTTTGATGTCACAATCAGTTTGAATGGTTTCTGCGAGAGTTAATTCAGTATATTCCTTTGGTCTGGTTACACCATCTACTGTAATTGTTTGCCAAACAAGTGGACCCTTTTCAACAGAAGCAAGAATCATTCTACCATGAGGTCTATTCATCATATAAAGTTCCATTATGCTTTTCCATGAGTCATACAATTGTTTTTCAAGAAATGGTGGTTTGTTGTCACCACCCGAGAGAAGTGACTTATCAGCAAGAGTCGTCATTGATAAAGTGGTATCAAAAAGATTACTGATCGATCGAGCGGTGATAGAAAGTAATTGTGTTTGAGGGAATTTGTCTTTTATGTGTTTTAAGTCTTGAAACTACACATGATTTTACAATTCTTGACAAAACCGAGAAAATAAGTGAGTGATTCACGGGATTTTACAAGTCAAAGAAATAAACTGTATAATTTTGTTGAAGCAATTTTGAGTTTTAAGTAAATGTTGCCAATTCGTATGATTAAGTGAAATTGCAAATTCGGGTCCTTAGAAAATTTGCAAATTCGTGTCCTTAGAAAAACTGCCAATTCGTGTCCTAAAGGAAAACTGCCAATTCATGTCCTAAAGGAAAACTGCCAATTCGTGTCCTTATGGAAAAGTCAAAATTCGAAAGCTGCTAATTCGGACACCAAAAGGAAATTTCCAATTCGAAATATGCTAATTCGGACACCAAAAGAATGTTGGCAATTCGAAATCTGCTAATTCGTACATCAAAAGGAAGTTGCCAATTCGGAAAATGCTAATTCGAACACCAAAAGGAAGTTGCCAATTCGGAAGCTGCCAATTCGAACACCAAAAGGGAATTGCCAATTCGGAAGAACTAGAAATCTGTGAATTCAGGAACAACACACATTGCAAATTCGGATAGAGCTAGAAACTGCGAATTCGTGCAACACACGGACGAAACTCAAAAATTTTAAAACACAAAAAACAGCTTTTTGATTGTTTTTTCCCGAAATTTCTTGTACAACTAGTATTCTTAAACCTATAGGTACCTTAAAATGACAACTTTTTAGTTTTTAAGCCAAAAATTTCAAAATCAAGATTTGTACTTTATAAGGTTTTTTGAAAACAAAAGATGAACAAAAATTAGATTTTCTTTGATCCAAAGAAAATACACCTATATCCAAAGATACTAGATCAAATTTACCTAGGTAAATGACCTTTTAGTGTACAACTAAGCTTTGAAAACAAAAGAAAAGAAGAAAAGACGTACGGAAATAAACGAACCAAACAAAAAAAACAAACACAAGAACTAAGCAAATCACTCCATGGCTCTTGATACAAATTCTAGAATACAAGTAATCTTTGATATATGAGAAGCAAGAACTAGAGAGAGAAAGTGGGAGGAAGGATGTATTTTTCTAGTGAGAGAAAGTAGAGAATATAAAATGCATTAAGTGGAAATGAAACATACAACCAACCAACCACCCTCTCCAAGGCATGGAGAGGGTATTTATACAACAAAGGGTGGTCGGCCATGGGCCTAGTAGGGCTTTCCATGGGCCTTTGGGCCATATTAGCTTATAAACTAAACATTAACTAACTACGGGCTTTGACTATTTAATATTGGAAGTGACCGGGACTTTTCTTGTTCCTAACATAAACTATTAACACTTGAAGCTTGACGTCTTCGTAAGTGTTCTTCACTAAAGAGTGGAATAAGTTGATCACTTGTAATGGATTATGTAACACGTATAATGATCAAAGAATATAAAAGATAAAAGATGTGTGTGAAAAATATTTGTCAAGAGTTGTTAAAAATGAAAGCTTAAGGTTACTATTTATAGGTAAGCCTTTGAAATTCAAATGTTGTCCTAGACAGCTGTGAACTGCGACCCACGGATCCATCATAGCTGGATCCGTCTAGTGTATTAGGTGGATCCGTTGGGGAAGCTGGGACAATTGTTGTCATTTTATGATTAACTACAAATCTATACAAAATATTGTTTTGTACTTAATAAAACTAGTTTATTATATTCTTCTAGAACAAAATAATTATAATCACCAATAAGGAAAGATTTTCTAGATTTAGGAAGATTTGGAAAGATTTAGAAAGATTGTTTCCACTTATGGTTAATCTTATTTTGTCTTACATGATTAATATAATTAGCTTATAATTAATCATGTGTTAACTTAAATCATTTGATTAGAAAATGTTTATACAAATGATAATATTTTTCTTTCATCATTAACTATGTTTAATAATACCATATTCATACCTTAAATGATTTGTCGTCGTCAAGTAAACTTTCGACTAAATAACTTGTTTACGTAAACTTTTACGTAGTGTAACATTATATTTGTTATTATCAAAACATGAAGATCATTAAATATAAATATTATTTTTGAGTGAATATTTGTATTAACATACACCAAATCCCTTGAAGAACTGTGCATACAGTGTGTGAAGACGGCGTCGTGAATCCCAGGCGACGGCGTCAAGACTTTCAAGATGACGGCGTCAGAGATTTGGTGACGACGTCAAAACGTAGCCGACTTAAAAAGGCTCTAGAAGAATCGACGTGGTGATGGCGTCAGGATTACAACACGACGCCATCACACCGCTTTTCCTATATATATAAAACTGATTTTAAGGTTTTTAGTAGGTAACTTTTAGGATAGCTTTTGGGAGACAAACCCTAACTTCTATATTCGAGTTTGACAGCTTTTTAGGCCGTCTTTATGGCCTCAAAACCCTATTGTAACAGTCTTTAATCCATGTTTTAATCAAGTAAAGTTCATCTATCCTTTTAATCTTTCAATATGATTAACTATTATTTGATTGAATGTTGTTCTTTACCTTCTTATAACATGCTAGGCTAGATCCATCAGTATTTACTTATGATTGCATGAAACTTAGATTGTAGATCCTTTTAATGTTGCTTCTTTAAATCGTAAACTTTAAGCTAAATCGCGTAGGCTAAAAATTAGCGTTCAATGTAAACGGGCATCAAACATTATATGTTTACCTCAAGGCAAGTGTAAGTAATTATTTTGATGATAATTATTATCTTTGTTCATTTTATTTTTATTGGTTGCGTAAATTGATTACGTTTCGCGATAAATTAAGTTTAGGCATACCCGAAACCACCAAAACTTTTCTACGCTTCAACAAATATCCACTTTTAACCATAACCGAAAATTCCAAATGCATCATATATATGTTTACATGGCGGATATAGTGGAAGTATACAAGAACTATCTCAAATTTTGGCAACTTGCATTGTCATTCACCAACCATTTAAACCCTAAACCCCTTTTGCAAGCAAAAGACCATGCCTTGACCAACTATTTCCCTAAAATCCCTCATCTTGTCCAAGACTTTCTTATATGAGTTTTTACTAGTCTTCTTAATATATAAAGGTAGCAACTAGACAATACACACACATATCATTTTCCTTAAGGTGAAAACAACTCTCATTTTCTCTTTCTTTTGGTTCAACCCATGGCTGACCCCTACTTTGATACTAAATCCATAAAAAAAATTTCTACCACATTTATAAACATTCTCACATCATATCTAAGGTCATAAAAAAAAGGTTTGGAAGCATGGTTGGTTGATTAAGGAGGTTAATCAAAGAAAAAGGAAGATTAGGGTTTTGAACCTAATCTAGGGTTTTCATCTCTTGCAAGCTTGGGTTTAAAGTCTAAACAAGGGTTTAGCACATATTTCTCATCATCATCATTCATCATAAGGTCATCTAAAAGCCTTTATCTTTTCATTTTATGAGTTTTTATGCACATATTAGTTCTATGTAGTAAAATCACCATTTAGGACTTTTAAACATGTGAAATGAATTTCTACTTGTGATAATGATTTTGTACACTTATACACATGTTATGTTGATGGTAATACCATGTTAAAATGGACATACAAGTATTGTACACTCTTGGTTTAAGCATAAAAGGTGTAGATACAAATTAGGGTTTTAAAAGTTTACTTGAAAAGTTACAAGTAAAAGTGTGTAAATGACTTGTTAACCTTGATATAAGGACTTTTATTTATGTCATATGGATGCTAATAAGATGATAAAATGGATTTATAAGTCTTGTACACTCATGGTTTATGTATAAAAATGGATATGTACAAATTAGTGATTAAAGTTTACTTAAGAAGGTTATGGTTTAAAAGAGTTGTTATGGACTTGTTATCATGGACTTTTGGACAATTATGGACTTATGGACTTTAATATATGTAAGACCTAAGATATATATATGGTTATAAAAGATTGGTAGTATTTGATATGTTGAAAAAGGTACATAAAACAAAAGTATATAAATATGTATAAAAGCTATATAAGGGGCTGTTTTGATTCATGTATGATGACAGCCACTTTATGATTTAGAAAGATAGTACACTTCACGACGATCCAAATAATATAAAGAACTTTTGAAAACGGAATAATAAAGAAAAAAGATACGATAAAAATACGATTTACGTTAATACCGGTTTTATAAAATAAATTTTATAAAAACAAGTTATAAAATACTTTTAAAACAGAAAGTTTAGTATTTTTCACAGATTGTACATCTCATGATGATTCCAAAAAGCTAAGAAATTTAAAAAATGGATAAATAACGAAAAAGATACGATAAAAATACGATTTACGTTAATACCGGGTTTTATAAAACTATTTTTATAAAAGTACTATTCATGACAGAAACTTTTATTTTTGTAAACCTCATAAATCAATAGAACTTTCAATTACGAGAACGTGCTCGAAAGAATCACTAAAAACGGAGCTATAACGAATAAAATATGACGTTTACGGGTTTTACGATAATTAAAACTATAAAAATAACTTTATAACTGGTGTGAACAGTAAAAAGTACTGTTCATCAGAGGGTCAAAAATATGAAAATGTCAAATTATGATAACTCGTCCTAATACGAAAGCGTGGGCATAAGAAACGTCAAAATCGGGCTTAAAACGCAAAAGTTATGCTATATTTACTAAAACGGTAATTATAAACGTTTTTACTTATTAAACACAATTTTACCAAAACAATTAGATGGTGATTGAACTATATAGACCTATATGTGGTATTAGTTAAGCAAAGTGCTATATTACTAGGGAGTTTCATAATGAGGCCTCTTCGGGGTGGCGTATCAACGAGTTGTTGGATTTACGATTTAAAGTGTCCTAGCTCCTCATACGTTCACTACATGACCTCTTAATTATGATAGCCCGAACGATAGTATGATGAGCTATATAGGAATATATGATATTGGTTAATCGAAGTACATGGTACTTATACGACCTTAATTTAAATAGGTTGCATCTGACGATTTACGTGACGCATTATCTGTGATATTTGGATTATCAGAACTCAAGGTGAGTTCATAGCCCCACATTTTTACGATTTCAATGATTTAT
>BQNB010052149.1:9573-23443 GCA_026074375.1 Tanacetum coccineum
AGTTTCTTCTATTATCCCTAGGACTTTGGCTTTTCCTAGGATACTCTTCTTGCCTATGTGTGTTTTCCTTATTAAAAGATATCACATTCTCATCAGATTTGACAAAATTGATTTTAGTAAACTTTGGTTTTGTCTGATCAGGTTTAGGTCTAAACACACTATCATTATTAGTATTAGTGTCCTAATCTTCAATGATAGGAGCACTAGGCCTAATAGTTTTAGGCTTTTCTAAACTATCCTTATTGGTTTTAGATGCAATAGTAATAGTTTCACTTACTTTAGCCTTATAGACAGAATCATTTAACCCAGCAAAGGATAAGTCAGGTCTTGAGGGCATGTAGTTCCCAGTGTAGGGAAGGGGAACTGCATGAAACCCTTCACCTGTTTTGAATCTATCATTTACTGGACTAGCATCCACATCACTTTCTTTACTGTTAAACACACTATTAACCATTTCACTCTCATTCATTTGACTATCATAACCAAGACCAGCTTTATCTTTAGCACTTATTTGACTATTTATCAATTTAGTTAGATTCTTTGATGATTCTTCAAAATTTTCTAGTTTAAGTTTCAAATCATCTTTCTCTTTTAAAGCTTCTTCTAACTGATTTTTAAGGTCTTTAATAGAGATATCTTTCACCTAGACATCATACTTTAAAAATACAATGTCTTCTTCATAAACAGCTTCATTTTTTTCATGAACAACTATCCTAACTTCTAATGATTCTAATCCCATTTGATTACCTATAATTTCTAGATTAGATTTATTAAGAGCTACACGTTGTTGATCATAATGTTTTTGAAGAGTTTCATATGATTTTAAGCAATCTTTAGAGCAAGTATGTACCTCAGAGTCTGAACTTGATGAACTTGATAAACCTTGGGATGTATAGGCCATTAGAGCAAAGTTTGTGAGTCCTTCTTCAGCCTAAAAGCTCCATTCATAACCACCTATCCTATCTTGAACAAACAAGGCATTTGCAAGAGTCTCCACTGGTACAATCCTTCTTGGAGCATCTCCATTTCTATTCCCCTGATTCTTTGGTGCCCTGCATTCTCTAGCAAAGTGACCTCTCCTGTGGCAGTTGTAACATTCAACTTTTGTCTTATCAAAGCCAATAGTTTCTTTGCCATTGAAATTCAGATTCCTTCTTATCTTCTTTAAGAATCTTTTCACCCTCATGGTAAGCATGGCCACCTGCCATTTGAGATCCATCTCTTCAAGATCATCAGTATCAATCTACTCCAGATCTTTATTGTCTAACCCATTGAAATTCAGATTCTTTCCTGTCTTCTTTAAGAATCTCTTCACCCTCATGGTAAGCATGGCCGACACTGCTATTTGATATACATCTCTTTAGATCCATCATTATGATCTTCATTGTCTAATTGTGGACTATTAGATTGATTAGCAAAGAAGGAAAACATGACATCATCAGAACATAAGTTTGGAGGAATGAAGCGTATCATTGTGAACTAGCAGTATAAACTTCATGGAGGCAGTATTAACATCTTCAATAGTACTGCTAGTGTTTTTTAAAGATACAAAAGCCACATTATGAGAGTTTGAGCTTGAGCTTGATTGGCCTTTAATCTCAGCTTCATACACCTTCAAATTGTTGTACAAATATGTTAATACAAATAATATCTAAAAAAATTATTTATATTTTTTGACCTCTCAATGTTTTGATAATAACAAAATATAAAAACGTTTACGATAAAAAATAAACTTTATAAATTACTAATCATAAAATTCTATTTCTAAGATTAATCCTTAAGTAATGAATAAAACAAATCATTAAACATGATTAGTGATCAAGAAAATATATTTTTTCTTAACCCATACATTTCTTACAAAAGTGTTTTTATAAAAAAATATAAAAAAAATTATTTATTCATAAAAGAAATGTTTTACTAAAACATTAAATTTGAAATCAGATTTTTCCCTCCAAAATTGGGAAGGTTCTAAAACAGATAAGGGGGGGTTGGGTGGGCACTTCCCCCCATAAATAAGACAAAAAGAGGGGGAAGCGTACTCTAACGACGACCCCCTTATTAGCCTGCCGGCTCCCCCATATATATTAGGGACCGCCAGGTACCGCTGCCATTATAACGACTCTTTCTTGTCTTCTATAATATTAGGCCACCCCCATCTAAGAAAACAAAAACCTCTTGCCATGAATTTTCTCAGATCTACTTTTCTCTCTTCTTTCTTTCTTTCAAAAACACATATCTTGATCACTAACATACCTTGATCTTGTTTCAAGTGATTAATTCTTTCTTCCTCCCCTCTTCTTCTAATCAAGTACAAGAGAAGAACAATCATATTCTTCTACATATGAATTGTTATCAAGTGATCTCTCTCTTCCTCCTCAAGATCACAAATCTTCATTATATTTACTTTGTGTTATTGTGTAAATTGGATTATGTGTAGATCTAATAGTGCAAAAATTATGTATTGGTGTGATTTGGATTGTGTGCCAATCCAAGGGTATATATCTTGTGAGTGTATAAAGACTTAGTGAAGTCTTAGATTGGTTCTAGCTAAGATTAGGACTCGACATCTAGCGGAAAAGAAAGTAAGCGACGTGTAAACGGTTTTCTCCACCTAAAGGGAGCTTGTTGACATAGTGAAATCTCTGAGTGAGTAACAACGGTATAGTGAAGTATGAACGAAGAGGTACTTCAAATCCGAGAAAAACTATAAATCTTGGTGTCTTGGTTTGATCGTTTCTTTCTCTATCTCTCTATATTGTTATTGTTTACTTAGTTCATTACATTAGATAGTTTTAATTGTGATTCATATTGTTTGATAGAATGATATAACAACTACGATATGCAAATAATTTTTTCCACAAAAGTTTTAAAACGAACAATAACCGTAAACCTATTCAACAAAGCCCCCCCTTCTAGTTTCCTACAATTAGGTAGTAGAGCAAGGTCACTCAAGATTTTAAAATATATTGTATTTTAAAGCTTGGATCGATCTATGGATTCCGACAAATATCTAGAAGGGCAATCTATGCAAAGACCACCACTTTTGAAAGTGATAGTTTTATTTATTGGAAAAATAGATTCGAGACATATGTTAAATCAAAGATCGTATATCTTTGTGCATGTTATAACCAATTGTAGATTTTTCAAACCCATTATTCACAATCCATAAACCAAACTTGATGAGGTGTCGCATTTGAAAAACAAACCGATGATCGTAAAAAATAAGCTGAGCGAAAAATAATGAAGCCAAAATGGTTATTTACAATGCTTTGCCTAGAAAAGAATATGAAAGAATTTTCATGTGTAATACGGCAAAAGAAATTTGGAAAACTTTGTTAATCACCCATCAAGGTAATAGCCAAGTCAAAGATAATAAGATCGACCTTTTGGTTCAACAATATGAACAATTCGTCATTTCCGAAGACGAATCTATAGATAGTGCTTTTGCTAGATTTAATACTATTATTACTAAGTGTTAAAATGCTCTTGATGAAGGTTACTCTAGTAAGAACTACGTAAGGAAGTTTCTTAGGGCTCTACATCCTAAATGGAGAGCAAAGGTTACGGCGATTGAAAAAAGTCGAAAGATCTTACATCCACTATCTCTTGATGAGCTCATGGAAAACCTCAAAGTCTATGAGGATGATCATCAAGAAAGATCCCAAAATAGTCAAAGAAAAAGGTTGAAAGGAATCTCTTGCTTTAAAGCTAAGAAAGAAACTAGTGATGAAGAT
Organism: Tanacetum coccineum; assembly: GCA_026074375.1. Lineage (NCBI taxonomy): Eukaryota > Viridiplantae > Streptophyta > Magnoliopsida > Asterales > Asteraceae > Tanacetum > Tanacetum coccineum. The sequence goes on from BQNB010052149.1 coordinate 13,308, forward strand.
TGTCCGACTCCGGTAGTGAAGATGAAGAGTTACGCCATGGACGGAATAACTTCAAGAAGTTCTTTAAGATAATAGGTATAATTCGAAATGACAACCTCGGACTACAAAAAGAACCTTGTCAAAGAACCTATACGACAAAAAACGGAACAAAGTGAAAGGAGAGTGCTTTAGAAGATGCGGAATCCTAAATCATCTAATTGAGAATGTCCAAAAAGCAACAGAGAGACAAGAACCAAAGAGTATTTGTTGGAGTTCTTAGAGCGATAGCGGTGAAGAAAATATAAAAGATCCAAGGACAAGACATGTCTTGTATCTCAAGCACACCAAATTAGGTATGTTCCGAATCCTTCCTACTTGTAGTGATGAAAACTCATCAATTGATGATTTAGGCTCAGACAAAACCGTATATTATAAATTAAATCAAAATGAGTTTTTTTTAAAAGATAATCAATAAGAATCGAAAAGGCCAACATTAGAAATAGTCTAGAAAATGAACTTAGAGAATTAAAAGATAAATTTTCCACACTCGAGAAAAACAAGGGAGTTGATATTGATTGTGCAAAGTGTCATACACTTAAAATTGAAAATGAAAAGCTCAAAGAAGAATCTACTAGATTAAACAAATTTGAAAAGAGTACACATTGCTTAAATGAAATGTTAAATAATCAAAAACCCTCTCATGATAAATTAGGTTTAGGGTTTAATTGATTTGAAGCATCATCTAGTGGAATTTAAGAAATAAAATTTGTAAAAAGCTCAGAAAAAGGCGTCTCCTGATGGAGGTCCCATAAATATGGGCGGCCCCCTTAATGTTCAGGCGACCCCCCAAAATAAATATGGGACCGCCACCAGTAACGCCTGTATCTGAGAAAAGTATGTCTTTTCAAAAATTTATTTAAGGTCCTAGACCAAAACACATAATTATAAACAAAGTCAAAGTTCCTGTTGCTAGTGACAACGAAGTTAAACAACTCTATAAGCCATTATCTAAACCCGGAGTTGGATTTTCAAAACTTAATTTTAGATCAAAAACTCCACCTCCTAGAAGAGTCAATAATATTTTTTCTCGTCCTAAAACCAAGGAACCGCAACCAAAAAGACATGTTGGTCGACAAAACCAACCTCATGGATTTCCCGTAACTTGGAACAACTTTCCACGCCAAAGTCACATGCCATGGGAAATGTGTCTTCTATTCTCACATCCCAACCAATTGCATCAAATGCACGGGATGTTTTGCAACTAACAACTTTTGTACCCATGAGATACATTGGGACCAAATGTATAAGTTATTGTCTTATCTAAATAATATGCCTTGGAGTCGACTTGGAATCCTGACGAATTGGATCAAGGATAAGCGAATGCTCTAAACATATGATGGGGTAAGCGGAAAACTCTTTCTTCCACTTACAAGGCCAATACATGGAGGTATGTCATTTTGGTAGTAATCTTCACGGTAACATCATTGGCAAAGGTACGATTTCTAATGACTCTCAAAATAGATAATGTAGAACATGTTGATAACTTAGGATTTAACTTGCTAAGTATAGGACAAATATGTGATAATAAGTGTAAAGTAACTTTCTCTGAACATGATAGTGAAATCACTAAGAACGGTAAAGTCATAGGTCAGGGTAATTAGGAAAAAGACTTATGTGTGAAAAATTAGGAAATAAGCCAAAGGATCAATATTGTCTAGCAACAATTGATGAGAATTTCCCCTAGTGGCATAGAAGATTAAGGTCCATACAAAGAATGCGTCTCATTCATCGTTAGCTGCCTAAGGAAATTAGTTAGTAAACTACCTAAGTTTAAGAGTTTGATCAAACATTTTTTGGTGATGCTTGCAACATTGGAAAACAATCTCACGATTAGTCACATAATCTAAGAACATAGTCTCAGATTGACTAGATGCTTCAACTTCTCCATCCTGGATTCTTTTTGTCCATTCACCGTACTGGAGTTACGGAGGAAACCGCTACACCTTAGTCATAGTAGATGACTACTCTAGGTATCCTTGGACTAGATTTCTTAAGAATAAAACCAAAGCTTTCGATCAATTCGAAATATTTAGTAAGAAAATCCAAACCAATTAGGAAGTACAAATAGTGGTCAAGTTAAGAACCGACCCACGATAGAGAAATTGATAATGAAGGTACAATAGTGGAGAAATTTTTGTAATGCCAATGGATTACTCATAACTTCTCGGACTCACACGCACTCGCTCAGATCAAATGGCTGTTGTTTGAAAGAACAAATAAGACCACATAAGCCATGAGTAGAACGCATGTTGAACGAGCAATCGTTACCAAGATAGAGAAAATACAAAAGTTTGGTGAAAACGCCGTAAAACATCAAATATATTCTCACGAAACCTCCCTTATGAGCCATTCTGGAAAAACACCTTATGAAATCTTTAATAGTAGAAAACCTAATCTTGAATATATTTAGAGTGTTAGGAAGCAATTGCTTCATTTAAACACTAAAAGTACTATCTGCCAAGTTTACCCAAATACATAAACGAAGGTTTCTTTCTGGTTACTCCCAAAATAGAAGAAGCCTATATCATTCTTAATAAACACACTCGGAAAATCGAATAAACACTCAACTTGACATTCAATTAAAACTCACCACCCCTCTAAGACATCACGCCTTGTGTTGACGATGATCAGATGAAGAAGAAGCTATTAGGGAAATCGAAAAGAAAAACCTAGAAAATATTGTTGAGGATGAAACATTAGAGATTGACGGAAATATCAATTTAAGGAATCTTCTAGAACCATCTCTTATAAATAAACTGTATAGAAAACACTCAACCCAAGAACCCTTAGTCACAACCCAAACCAAAGTAGTCTTAAACTGTTTTATATCAACTAACGAACCTAAGCATGTAAATGAAGCATTTAGGAGATGAAAGATTGATAGTTCGCCCATGACAGAGAAGAATTAAATCAATTATTGCTACGACGTTTTGGGAGCTAGTTCTGAAAACCTAAGGAATATGACAATTATAGGATACTAAGTTTGTGTTAAGAAATAAGTTAGATGAGAACGGTTATGTTATCTCGAAATAAGGCTGAGTTAGTTGCTCAAAAAAACCTAAACTAACACAGAGGCATCGATTATGAGGAAACTTATGCCCGGTTGCTAGACTTGAATCTATTAGGATATTATAGCCTATGCTTGCACTTAGATTTTAAATTATTCCAAATGGAGTAAAAAGTGCATTCCTGGAACGGTTTTATCAATGATGAGGTAATACATGGTGGCACAACCTCCAGATTCTCTTGATTTGAAAAATCGGATCATAGTTTATATACTAAAGAAAGCTTTATATGTTCCCTTTAAACAAGCACCCTAAAGCTTGGTATGATAGATTAAATAGCTTTTCTTATTAAAACATGAATATAAATGGGAATGGTAGATTAATCACTCTTTTACTAAGAAGAACAGTTCAAATCCTCATCATTGTTCAAAATATATGTAATTAACATTATATTGCCGTACGACTTGTGCAAGACATGTTTGGATGAAATTTGCCAAAAACATGCATGAACGAGTTCGAGATATGCATGATGGGGTGAACTTAAACTTCTTCCTTAGATTACAAATTAAACAAATGTGAAGATTGTATAGATCTTTAATCAATCTAAATATATTAAAGAAATGCTTAAGAAATTTGGTCTAGAAGATTCTAAACCAATGAAAACCCCCATGTCCTCTGATACTAAACTCACAAAAGATGAAGAGTGTGAGTCGGTAGATAGTACCAAGTATCGAGGCATGATAGGTAGTTTATTATACCTAAAGCAAGTTAAGAACCCGTATCATGTTTAGTGGTCATCCTTGTGCCCAGCTTTCAAAAGGCTCCCAAAACCTCTTACCTTTAAGCATTAAGCGTATCTTCTGATACATTAAAGGCACTACGCACATTAGGAATTATGTAATCCCTAAAGAGGACCGCATAGAAATCAAGTAATAGCCGACTCTGATCATGCGGTAGGATATAAGTGGATCGAAAGAGCACTAGCGGTATTTGTACATTCGTGGGATGTTGTTTGACATCTTGGTTCTTGAAGAAACAAACCGCTCTTGCTATATCCACTACCGAAGCCGAATACGTAAGCGCCAGAAAGGCATGTCAACAAGCACTATGGATGAAACAAGCTCTTATCGACTATGACGTACGACTTAACGACTTTCCCAGCATGTGTGGGCCAACAAAAGGCGCGATTGACCTAAGCAAAAACCCGGTGCAACACTCTCGTACCAAACACATCGAAATACGTCACCACTTTCTTCGTGATAATAACCAGAAAGGACATATCTCAATCGAAAAAGTGCCGTCCGTCGACAACATCGCCGACATTCTTACTAAACCCCTTAAACGTAAATCGATTAAAAACTATCTACGTCTTGGTTAAGGAATGATTGGAACACATTCCATAAATCAAATAATCCGCTTCTCCTTCTTCTAACGTCAATCTATGTTTGCGTTCTAACTTCTGTGACGAGACAACTTAAATACTTCATTATCCCGAATTACTATTAAGTAGCTGTTAATTCGCGAAATAACAAATTAAAAAAATTCACCTCTCTTATGCAAAATTTTTATGTCAAAATCAGTTCAAAAACCATAGCCATGAGGGCGGAGGGCGGCCCCCATAATAAGCGCAGCCCCAATATATTTATGGAGACGCCAGGAGATAGTGACCGCCATCATTACAATCAAAAATACGAACACTTTAAAACAAAAAAATTCAAAACCACGAATACAAAACACTCCCCTTCGTGCTGCACAGTCGGACTAAAACGCATAATAAACCCACCCAAAACTCCAATCAACCATAAAAACATCAATTGAAATCAAATCAATCAACACGTAATAATCAATCTAACTCACAAAGATCCATCAATTGTAAGTCATTCATCTTATTTTCTTTTCATTTGAGTCTAGGTTCATCATGAAGCACCAAAAATCAAAATGTAGGCTTTCTATTTTTCTTATTCAAATTTGTTCCTATAGAACTACTAGGATACAATGTACAACTAATATGCTTCCCGTAGACATAGGATTTGTACATATTAGTGAGTTTGTAGAAAAATTGATTTTGAACTAAAACCCTAATTTTATTTTTCAAATCACTCACGTTAGGAACAAAATAAAATTGTTGTTATGCATTGTCAAAGACAACTAAAAACAGTTTTCCAAACACATGCAGAATGATCTTATGAAAAAATTTCAATAAACAGAAAGACCAAAATGTAGTATTTCTACTTGTTTGGATGAGCAAATACAAATTAAGAGAGCGTTTGGGTTAACTCTTAGGATATTTATTCAATGTCGAGTAATCGATACTCCACTTTTGTTGCATAAAGGCAACACACAAGGCACTAACTCAAAACATCAATACATGTGTAAGAAATTAAAATGTGATCTTGTTTAATTTACCTTAGATGACAATGCCTCGAAAATCATCTAAAGACTACAAAAATACAAGACACTATATCCCTAAAATCTCACATGAATTTCGTACTCCAATAAGAGAAAAACTAATGAACCACGAAGAATGCTATATCCATGAGGGTCGGGTGGTTTTGACTAACTTGCGGATCTAAATTATGTTCGGATGGAGGCTTATTCCACTTTGTTGATTTCAAACTGTTCTGTCTTGAAATAAATGAACAAATCTGTCCTCGTTTCATTCTTGAGTTTTATAGTCAATTTCAACTTAATTATTTTGACGAAGGTCAAATGTTTGTCGAGTTTGTGATTCAAAATCAACTCTTCTCCTACTCTCTTGAAACTTTTACCTAAATTCTTGACGTTCCTTGTCAAGGCGCGTGTGTCTTCAGCTATAGATGGAGACTTGATGAGTTGGCATATGGTATCCCTTCGGATGGTCCACTTCAAAACCAAACTTCCTGACCCTGTTTGAGGACATCATCTCGTCTATTCGAATTGATCAAGAAGGTCAAGTCTGTCGCATCCGTCATGAGGAAAAGATTGATGTTTTTGAATATCAAATCCTCACTCGTAAAATCGTCCAAACTTTAAAACCTTTAGAGGAAATCATTCAGGAAAACGTCTTTTGTCTGGGGGGTAATCGGGATCATGTTCCCGCATGTCTTTGTTTTATGCTTTATTGTGTTGTACACTCCGAAAAATTCAATCTTGCCTATTACATGGCAAAACGAATGGAGTGGGTCACTAAACAAGCTTGGCTAATTCTACCCTACGGTATGCTATTAACCTGTTTGTTTAAATTCATCATGGATGAATAATCCTAGAGTTGTCTAATGATCCTATGTTTGTACGATCATAGTCAAGAATCCTCTGTGGCTGCCCAACTAGGGCGAAAAGTTTGAAGGGATCGTGGCACGAGAAGAGGTCGTCCTTCCACTTCCTCCTCCACCTTCGATCAACCATCCTCATCTTATCTCAATGATGATGACAACGATGAAAATAACGAAGGGACCTAACGTGCAATCACTCCCTCCCCCATTCGTTATGTTAATTCCTTAACCAATAGTGTTCCTCAAGTTTTTCAAAACTCACCTAACATTGACCCAAACATGGAACCTTTCTACACCTGCCAAACCGAAATCATCAACCATCAAGTGCAGTTAAGAGATGAGCAATGTGGTGGACTAAGGTCAATCGGAAAAGGATTCTAGAAGTTGTGGAAGAATTTGAAGAAAATGTGAACAATGAGGGAAATTGGTTTATGACATTATTATCTATATTATTTACTAATCTATAATCTACTATTGTCTTATACATTTTAAACGTATGCTACGTAGTATAATATTTAGTACGGGCAACATTACTTGCCTTGGATGATCATTCAAATTTATCATCCTAAATCCATGTTCGCGTACACCTTGATACACTCTAGTTGTTCTTATGATATTATGCATGCTTGTGAATGTGTCAATTTTCCTATATACATGCTTTCTTGATTGAGCTTAGGATATTTAGTTTTATAACCTTGATTGTTGAATGAAAGATGATTCATGATGAATTAGAATTGACTACAAAAGGGAAAAGTAGGAAATTATTTCTGTACAGGATTTATAGAAAATCAAGAAAACTAGAAAAAAATTCCTGTCCTTCAGAAGACGTCGTGCCCCCCATAATATAAGGAAGGTCGGCCCCCTAATATATCTGGGACCGCCATATAAATATGGGGCCGCCATCAGAAGTCACATAAATTTTACTGTGACTCTTGGTTTTCTGTGTAGTTGACTATTCTTTCTTAGACCCAGCTAACACTTCTGCATATTGCTAAACAACTTTTGGAAAGTGTTTTCTTAACTCACATGCTTTTCTATTTTTATCACTTGCTTTAAAATTAAATAAGCCCTCTTCTTATTCTTCTTGTCATCTTCATCTTCCTCAACCAAACTCTACCATGAATTCCACCAATGCTTTTTCTTCAAACCCTTCCAAGAAAATCAAATTAACCATAATCCCTCCTAGACAACTATTTGTCACATCTCTAGGATGAAGAAGTCACCATTTACACCTTCTCCTACCACAACTTCCTCAACCCAACTCCTCGAATGCACATCAAAAACTTCAACCACAAATCAAACCTCCTCAAAGCCATGAAATCATCTTCTTATTTTCACAATCAAAACTTCAAACTCACCTCCATCCACAATTGAACCAACCTCAAATCCTCAACCTTTAAACCCTTTGCTTGAGAACAACTTGGATGTCCCTCTTAGACCATTAAACCCTCAACACTTCAAATACTTCCGATCTTTGGATATCACTCTATCACTATCACTAATCACACCTCTTAAAAATCTCTCAAGTCCACCTTCACCATCACCACCACCACCTAAACATCCTATCTTAGGACATCTACTCTACTACAACTATCATGACTATCATGGGTCAACTTGTATTTGTTGTTTCAACAACCGTAACCTACATTTGAACCTTCGAGATGAAATGAACATTATGTTTGCTCACGTTCGAGTATCTTCTAACCACCGCCTTAATAACTCATTTTCCACCTCAACTATAGACCCTTTTTCAAATGGCTTAATAATTGATAATCCAAAGACATTTTGTTTAAAAGCCATATCTATGAATCATAAATCATCTAGGATTAATGTATTTTAGATTCATGTTCACCTATGCTTAATATGTTTAGTGTTTTGTTATAATTATCATAATTAGTATCGATCATATATTGTCCTATGACATTAATGATCGTTTCTACCAATTCGAATGAACTTTACTTATATTTCAAAAAGTGTAATTATTATGTTACGATAGTTAGTCATGGTTGATTGGTTTGCACTGTGTATTTCTAAACCTTTGTTTGTAGCAATCAAATTATCGTAAGATCGATACCATGGTGCCGGCCGAACAAGGGGGAGCATACATCAAGGGGGAGCTTTAAATCGTCGATTTTTTTCTCTCTACTATGACCTCGATTATCAACCATTATGGATTAGACAAAAGGGGGAGAAAATAGAATATTAAACTCGTTAATAATTTATAAACTTCTACGTTTAAACAAAATGAGTTTTATGTTTTTGTCAACATCAAAAAGTGGGAGACTTGTTAATACAAAAAATAATCAAAAAAACGATAATTATAATTTTTGACCTCTCACTGTGTTTTGATAATAACAAAATGTAAAAAAATGTTTACGATGAAAAACTAAACGGTTTATAAATTACTATCATAAAAATCTATTCAAAGATTAATCACTTAAGGTATGAATAAACAAATCATTAAACATGATTAGTGATCAAGAAAATATTTTTCTTAAACCTTACATTTCTATAGATATGTTTTTATAAAAATATAAAAACAAAATATTTATTCATAAAAGAAATGTTTTTATTAAAACATTAAATTTGAAATTAGATTTTCCCCCCAAAATGGAAGGTTCTAAAACACATAACACCTTCCCCACAAAAAGACAAAAAGAGGAGCGTACTCTATGGCGGCCCCCTTATAGACCTGGCGGCCCCCTTATATATTAAGGACCGCCAGGATCGCCGCCAGCATAACGGCTCTTTTTTGTCTTCTATAAATACTGGGCCACCCTATCTGAAAAACAGAACCTCTTGCCATGAATTTTCTCAGATCTACTTTTCTCTCTTCTTTCTTTCTTTCAAAAACACATATCTTGATCACTAACATACCTTGATCTTGTTTCAAGTGATTAATTCTTTCTTCCTCCCCTCTTCTTCTAATCAAGTGCAAGAGAAGAACAATCATCTATACTCCCTTATAAAGCATGCATATCCCCAACCAAAACCCAAACCTCAACTTTAAGATTCAGACTTCCATACCAAAATCAAAGCCTAAATTTACACACACCAAATCAACATCCAATCTTAAAAAAAAAATCCAAACCAACAATCTACCTAAACCTACCATACAAATAAATACTCAAAAACAATATCCACCATTTCATTTACTTTATAAAAAAATGCACTCTCATAAACTAAAAAACACACACCACAAAAACATATTACACTCTCATCTCAAAAATCACTTTCATCTACAACCACCCAACCCACCGCCGCCCGACCTCACTGCTGCCGGAAAAACCACCACCGACCTCAACACCACTCTAACCTACCCTCCGCCGAAGCCGCCATAAAATCTTTCATGTTTTGAGGTATTTTGATTTTTTTATAGATCTATTATTATTAATAAAGCATTTGAGTTTGTTTTTTTACAAATTCATAATTTTTTTAGTAGATCTGATTTTTTATACTTTTTGTGTTTTCTTACAGCCAGCAAGGTTCTGTCGCCGCCGCCCTATCTCACAGGAAAGTTCCGTCGTCACCACCGCTCTCTCGGTAGACCCACCAAAGAGGTTTTTTATGTTTTGAGATATTTTTGAATTTTACATTAGATGTAAGAAAATTAATAATGCTTTTAAAAATTTCTTTATAGATCTATATATTTTATTTGTAGATCTAGATTTTTGATAAACTTTATAACTTTTTTTGTTACAGCAGTCACCGCCGCCCTGTCCAAGTCGTTGAAAATATCTTTGATCGGCGGTTAATCTCTGAAATAACAGCTGCCGCCGCTGTTGTGTTGTCGGGTAAGTTGCCACAATTTGTATGTTAAAAAATTTATTATGTAAGTTTT
>BQNB010052150.1:0-40626 GCA_026074375.1 Tanacetum coccineum
GAAAGGCATGTCAACAAGCACTATGGATGAAACAAGCTCTCATCGACTACGACATACGACTCGACGATGTTCCCATCATGTGCGACAACAAAGGCGCGATTGACCTTAGCAAAAACCCGGTGCAACATTCTCGTACCAAACACATCGAAATACGCCACCACTTTCTTTGTGATAATGTCCAGAAAGGACATATCTCAATCAAAAAAGTGTCTTCCGTCGACAACATCGCCGACATATTTACAAAACCCCTTAAACATGAATCGTTTAACTATCTACGTCTTGGTTTAGGAATTATGGAACACATTCTATAAATCATCTTAGTCCGCTTCTCTTTCTTCTGTCTTAATTCTAGTACGTGTTCCATTCCGTGTCATGGCAACTTAAATACTTCATCCGAAGTACTTTAAGCATATTTAATTCACGAAATGCAAATTAAAATGTCACTCCTCTTCGTAAAATTTTCGTCCAAAACCCTTGGCTGAGGGCGGCCCCCATATAAGCGGCCCCCAATATATTTGGGACCGCCGGTAAATATGGAACCGCCACCAGAAAGTCATAAAATGGGACACTTAAACAAAAATTTTCAAAACAGAAAAACAAACAGCCCCTTACCTGCTGCCATTGACGAACACGACTCAAAACCCACCAAAACTCAAAATCAACCATCTAAACATCAATTAAAGATCAAATCAACACTAGTAATCAATCCTAATATCACAAAGATCATCAATTGTAAGTTATTTCATCTATTTTCTTTCAATATATTATGACATTATTATATATATTATTTACTAATCTATTATGATTAGGAGTTTAATCTTATGCTACTCATTAGTAACTTAGTACTTAGTATGGGCAACTTAGCTTGTCATGGATGATCTTTCGATTTTATCATCCTAAACCAATACTTGCATGCACCTCGATAGACTCTTTGCTATATATATGATATTATGCATGCTTATCTTTTAATAAAATTTGCCTACGTATGCTTCCCTCATAGAACTCAAGATTGTTGATATTGTGAAGTTGGATTTAAGTATTAGATGATTCATGATGAAATAGGATTGACTAAAAATGGGAAATTTAGAAATTTTTAAATACAAGCATATCAGGAAATTCTAGAAAAAGTTTTCTGTCTCCAGAAAACGGCCATCTCAACCACAACATCAACCACCTATCATGGGTCATCATCTTTTCTACAACTATCATGACTATCATGGTTCAATTTGCATTAGTTGTTCTCACAACCGAAACCTTTTCTTCACCCTAAGAGATGAGATGAATATCATGTTTGCTCATCTTGAATATCCTCTTACTACCGCAATCACTTTACACTTTCTACCTCCACCTTAAAAATATCTAAATGTTTTCATAAACGTGAAACCCCAAACCTTTTGGAATCCCGACGAGAGATGAATTTGAAATCCACGAAAGTATCTTGTTTAATGTTTGAATATCAAATATTTTTGTTTTTGACTTTAAGACTAATTTTAATCACTAAAAATTACCAATCTAAAATTACTAATAATAAAACTACCAAATTTAAAGCTAAATGATCTAAAAGATATTTAAGAGACGATAATGCTTGCTAAGTGACGTGAAAAGTCCATCAAGTGTGAATTAAGGTTTTACTTAACGAATTAATTTCCTTAGAAAAGATAATTATCTTAAAACGTGATTATTTTGCGAAAACCTCTTAAAAAGAATTAATTATAGATGTGTAGTTGGTCTCATTTTTTCGGGATTTTTGACCCTTTAAACATTCGAACAAAATCTAAATAATCTAAAAATTATGTAATCAACTAAACATTTTTTTTTTCAAATCCACACTTAATTCCCGATTCACAATATCACTTAACAAGCACTAATTAAACTACTCGCTAAGCATAATGATCAAATAAGCAAAGCTAAACATTTTTATTCTAAGCTACACTAATTAATTGAAAAATGATAGAAAATGGAACCGAATTGAAGAGCCGCAAATAAACGAATACCACCCGATTTATTTAGCTAAATCAAATAATCAAATTCGGTCTAGCTAAATAAACCCTTAAGCTCCGCGCCTCATGAGTTGACCGGTACCAAAATCGCAACACAAAAAATAACCTGGATAAACTGTTAACAGTAAAATAGTTGCAACAATTCAATTTTAAAAATCTCTTACCTGTTACTACTACACTGTTAGCCAAATGAGATTTCAACAAACCAACTCAAACTTATAAACAACGGGGCCCAATTCAAGAATTCTACACTAAATGAAAACAAGCCTGATGGGTGATTTCTTATAAACCAAACGAGCCCACTAAACCCAACCGAGCCCTAATTATTCTAACCAATTAAAATCCAGACCTATGAAGGCGCAAATCGAATCCCACAAACTAAACGAAAGCCCAAAAAGAGAGTTAAAGAACTGGCTTTAAAACTTTTTGCAATTATCTAACAAAAATAAGCTAACTTATTAATAAGCTGAAACAGAACTTGGCTAATGTAGAATCCAACTCGAAATAAGAATAAGCATTTACGAAACAATAGGATACGAGATCTAATAAGCTAAACTAAATCTTAACCGAATAAGCATATAAATCAAGAAGCTAATTTAGATCGAATCTTGGATGCGATATTTTAGCTTAGATAAAGATCGAAGATCGAATAAGCCACTAGAGAGTTTTATTTGACTGATGAAATAAGCTGGTGAAAAAAAAACGAAATAAGCAATTACTAATATAGCCTATACGAAAATAAGCTAGAAAAATAGTTATTTAAGACTTATTTAGATCGAGGCTTTGAAAACGAGAGATCTTATTTGAAATAGCTATGTAAAAGCCATTCGAATTCCTTCTCTTATTTTAAGATAAGCCGGATGAATAAGTAATGAATAAGCTAGGGAAAAGCTTATTTTCGATAAGCTATAAAGAAAGAAAAGAGGTGGAGAATTAAGCCGAACAATAAGCAAACGAAGCAAACTAATCTTCTATTAATAATCTGCTAAATCCAATTACAAGAATAAAAAGCTAAATAAGCTTCTGAAGAGCTTTTACAAAATTGAAATAAGCTAAAACTAAAAAAACTACACTAAAAAGTTTGAGAGTAAACTACCAAAAATCTAACCTAAACTAATGCCCCTAAAAATATGTAGCTGTGTGTGAATAAATAGCCAAAAAGGAGGGGTAGACTTGTAAACTCTAAACCAATTATAGAGCCTCGTCATTGCCTCATTATGAGCCAATCATTGGGCTTTCCTTGTACATGCCAGCACGCTTTATCCTGATCCTCCAATTGATGAAGGCCACATGGCCTAGATGACATGTTCGTTCCTTTTTAATTATAAACCGAGTAATCAAATTGAAAGGAGTAAAGAAAAAAAGGTGGCACGTGTTGGATTTTGATTTGTCAAAATAAATCATAATGGGAGAGCACATGTTTGTTTTGATTTTATTTCAACCTCACGCGAGCAATAGCTTTCCAATTTGCTAAATTTTATTTGCAATTTAATATTGGGCCAAGTGATTATCATGGGCTCATTTTAGGCTTATGTTAACTTGGGCTGGCCCGACCCATAAAATAGGTTACGGGCTGGCCCAATAAGATCTGAGAGCACCGTTGGACTCGTAATCTCGCGCAGATAGATGATGAAAGGATGTCGGGAACTTTTCACGACTTTTTCTTGATCATGTGTGTGTAGAGCACTCTTGATTGAGACGAAACCGTAAATACCTGTTTTTATGCTTTTTTAAATCCAAATTACCATTCCCTCCACCCCCCCCTCCACCACAAAATCCCACCACCAACCCACAACATAATCCTAAACAACCGTCCTCAAAACTAATAAATTTAGTCCAAAAAGTAGTGATTTAGGGGCCAAAAAGGAAGTTAAAGTAGAGAGATTGAACACACAACCACCACCACCCCCCTCTCCACACCCCACACCCCTAAGCCAAAAGGTCCCCCCCTCCCCCCATGATAACAAAAAACCACCCGAAATAAATAATTAAATTCCCCCGACATAATAATGACTCCTAACACACAAACCAGATAATCGAAGTGTGTGTGTGTGTGTGTTACCAACCATCTCTCTCATTTATTTCGAAAAGCGTCCGATTATCACATATACTCGCTCGCTCACTTAATAGATAAAATTAAGAGAAAAATTTTATATGTAAAATTATTTAACCTCAGAGATAAGCGCCTAATGAGCGTTTGTCCTCCTTGCAGAGGACGATGAATTTATTCATTTGGACACTTTTTGTGCTTTTTGTTTCGTGATCCTAAAAGTTATCAATGAATAATGAAAGCATTGCATTATATCACACATGAATAACTTGTAAGTTGAAAATTATGAAAATCATAAAAATGAAAAAAAATATATATATAATAAAAAAAATTAATTAAAAAAAAGGGTAAAACGGGAGGTGCTTGCGAAATAAATGATTTTTGAACCTTTTAATGGACCTTTTCTTTTCTTGTTTGATTGTGAGGGGTTATAAGTTAAGGGATAAAATTATTTATTTTCGGGCTCGTTTAATTTACATTGCGTGTGGGACCAGCAATGGCTTAGTGTGGGGGAATTTGATAAGTGTTAAAACACACATCTTTTATAACCCGGAAAACAATATTAATTGGACTAAAAATGCTAAAATATGCTTTATTATATTGCAAATATGTTTGTTTGGTATTTTTATGTCTTGCAGGTAAAAGGATTGAAAACGGTGCAAAAACAGGAATTATCAGGCTTAAATTGATCATGTCTAATTATTACTTAAAGCTAAGATGAAGTCTTGAAAAGTCCTCGAGCATACCAGTAGAAAGAGCGCGAGAAAACGAGTCTAGTGGTGCCCTCGGATTTTAATGGGCCAGCCCGTAACCTACTTAACGGGCCGGACCAGCCCAAATGAGCTTAAAAGCCTAGGCCCAACAAAAGCCCAACAAGAAAATTATGTAATCAAAATCTGAAAAATAAAGGGATGATGTTTGGCTGACGTCAGCAGCATGTGATATTTAATAAATTCTTTAGCCTCGCGTAAGGCACCACTAATATGGGAGAGCAAATAAGATGGAGCCACATGCCTGAGAAATTTTATACATCTCAATGTGCATTTCAATTTGCAAAATAATATCTGATGGTGGAAACTTAAAGCGTAGGAAGTAAGCATAGTAAAAGGCCACGTGGAGCTCAATTAGCCGGTGGATCAGGCATGCATACTTCTCTCGATCCGAAGTCACACGCACAACAGCTAATGATTGGCTAATTATTTCTCAATGATGGAGACAAATTTACAAAAGTAACCCCTCATTTGGCTATAAATTGAACCATGATCCCCTCATTTTAGGATTATTAGGATTTAGATTTTAAGCTTTTTCTCTAGTTTTAGTTTTAGCTTATAGCTTTTTAGTTTAGCATATTGTTTCGTTTTAGCTTATTGTAAAAGCTGATCATTCAGCTTATTTAAGATATTGTAAAAGATTTTTACCTTAATGAAGATGTTTGGTGATTAAGAAGGCTTATTTTATTTTCTACTTTTCTTTTCTAGCTTATCCTTTAATAAGCTCTCCTCACTATCAGCTTATTATCTCAGCTTAAATCTGAGCTTATTTTTGAATCAAAGATTAAAATCTAATAAGCTTTTCAAAAAGCTTAAACGATTCTTAGTCTCCCCCTTCAAAATAATTTCGAGTTTAAGCTATAGAAATAACTTTGGATTCGAGCTTATTTACTGACCATATGCTTCTAAAAACTCTAAAAAGCTCTTAAAATAAATCAAAAAGCTTCATAATAGTTTGTTCGACTTGGTTAGAACTTATACAGTTTGAAAAATTGGTTCGGTAATAGCTTATTTGTTTTTTTTAATGCGAATATGCTCGGTAACTTTTTCATCTTATCAAAACTGTTTCGTTTCTTATGACTTGTTTAGAGCTTGTTTAGAAATATTTACTTTATTGTTCACATATTAGCGTTGTTATTTTAGTTCCCACCCTTGCGGTTAGCTTATTAAGGATCACAATTTTCTTTGCGCCTTTGCTAATTCATTGTGATATACTAGTTTATCTGTTTCTAAGTGCTTTTAGATTTCTAACTTCTGATTTCGTTTGCTTATTGATGTGGATGAATGCTTATTTATGAAGTTTGTTGGCTTATTGATTTGATTAGAGTTTATTTGGTTTAAGTATGCATTTAGGTACTAAAGATTATTAGTGCTTATATTGAAATTAATGAATTAGAAGATTATTTTTCGCTAAGCTAATCCTAGTTTAAACCTCTTTTTGCTTTAACTAGCTCTAGTATTAATTAAGTATTTTTGAGTTGTAGTTAAGATTACTTATTGTTTCGTTTAGATCTCATTTAGTTTCGTGTTATAAGTGCTTATTCAAAAAAAGAAGTGGTTTTGTCTTAATCAGTTTAGTGATGGCTTATTATCAAAGTTAAGAAAGTTTTTTTTTGATTCGTGTTTGAGCTTATTAGGTCTAGTAGATAAGTTAGAGCCAAGACCCACTGTTGGAATTATTGTTGGTCAAATTGGGCCTCGTCTTAATGAATTAGGCCACGTATGGTTTGAATTCGTTCATTATTCTATTGAGGCTTGTGTTTTGTTTATCAACTGGACCATATCTGTTCCCTTGGGCCTGTGTTTGTTTTGTGAAGATCAGTTGGGCAATTTAGTAGTAATTGCTAGGATAAAATTGTTTTAATTTTTTTTTCTTTAGTTTATTGCTTTATGTTTTTGTGTTTCGATTTTGGTACCGGTCAAATCATGAGGCGCGAAGCTTAAGGGTTTATTTAGCTAGACCGAATTTGATTATTTGTTTTAGCTAAATAAATCGGGTGGTATTCGTTTATTTGCGGCTCTTCAACTCGGTTCCATTTTCTATCATTTTTCAATTAATTAGTATAGCTTATTTTTAAAATATTTTGCTTTGCTTATTTTATCATTATGAGTAACAAGTAGTTTAATTAGAGCTTGTTGAATGATATAGTGATTTGGGAATTAAGTGTGGATTTGAAAAAAAGGTTTAATTAATAAATAATATTTGATTATTTAGATTTATAATTTGAATGTTTCAAAAGGCAAAAGCCGGATAAATAGTCAAACTATTCATCTAGTAATTAATATTTTTTTGAGAGATTTTTTTCAAAATAAACCAACATTGTGAGATAATTATTTTTTCTAAAGAGATTAATTTGTTATTAAACCTTAATTCACACTTAAGGAACTTTTCACGTCACTTAGCAAGCATATTTGTCATTTATATCTTTTAGATCAATTTTAGTTTAATCTTGTAGTTTTAAATCTTAGAATTAATACTAGTTTAATTTTTAGTATAAAAATAGTTTAAAACCAAAACCAAAAACTTGAATGACAATTAGCTGTTTACCACAACTTGAACGTATATTTCCATTCACCTCTCACCGAGGAAAACGATACCCGTGTTTGATTACTATTATTCTTTTCCTAAGAATAATTTATATACTTTGCTTACGTATACTATATGTTAAAAATAATATATATTATATATTTGATGGTTTATTTGATTAAACGCGTTGTGAAAACGACCTTTATCACCATTTCAATCCTCAAATAGTCACCAAAACGTTATGCATAGTTGGACCACCATTGTTTAAAGTATGTATTGCCACTTTATTCAAGGCAACGTAAATATTCATGTGTGTATAAAACAATGATTACAATTACTCTAAGTTCATAAAACTGCGACGTAGACTTATATGTATGCCACTTTATTAAAGGCACAGTAAGAGTTCTTGAGTATGTAGTTGTTAGCCCTGTAGACACCAATCCTTCGTTATAAGACCAAAAATTATGATTCTTAATGTTTTGGAATTCTAAAAATATGTATTATCTGAGAAAAATAACAAATCTTTTATATCAGAAGTGAATTGTAAATAATTTTTATAAAATTTCTATTATAAACGCGTTTATTATCGTATAACTTGCAAATGCCGTATCTCCTTCGTTATAAATCAGATTTTCGAGTTCCTTACATTTTTGGAATCCTCATGAGATGTAGTATTCTATAAAATTATAAAATAAATACTTTATATTTCGAGTTGAACAGAAACATTTGATGTTTTTGTTAAAAATGTGTTTAAACTTGTATTTTTAATTTTTACTTTAGTAACTTTGTTACATGTCCTCTACTACACCATATATCACATGTCTTACATACTTAAGGTCTTTAGTCCATGATTTGTCCAAATACTGTCCAAGATAACAAGATCAACAAGTCCTTAGATCACTTTTACTTATACACTTATTAAGTAACTTTTGAAACTACTAGTTTATATATATACTTTTTATTCATAAACCACACTTGTACAATACTTATACTTCCATTACCACATGATATTAACATCCATATAACATATGTAAAATTATACCAAATCATAATCAAGTGTAAAAATCTATTTTACAAGTTAATAAGTTTCCTAGATGGCGATTTAACTACATAGACATTATATACACATAAAATCACAAATGTAAGTAGTGTAAGGTTTTTAGATGACCTTAAAATGAAGTATGATGAAGAGTAACAAGATATAAACCCTAGTTTAGCAATCAAACCCAAGCTTCCAAGACTTAGAAAACCTTAATGTGCCATGAAACCCTAATCTTGCATTTTCTTGCTTAAACCTTTTAAATGCTTAACCAACCCTTCAATACACCCTAGAATGTCTTAGGTATGATGTGAGAACACTTGTATATTTTGTAAAATAAATTGGTATGGATATGTAATTTCACGTCTCAAACCTTAAGAAGTGCTTATCCGACGAACCGCTCGCTATTCCGTTGGACGAAATCCACGTCGACGACAAGCTCAATTTCATTGAAGAACCGATTGAAATTATGGACCGCGAAGTTAAACGTTTGAAGCAAAGTCGCATTCCAATCGTGAAGGTCCGTTGGAATTCAAGAAGAGGTCCCGAGTATACTTGGGAGCGCGAAGACCAAATGCAGAAAAAGTACCCTCATCTTTTCGCTAACCCTGAATCCGCGTCTCAAGCTACGTCCTAAGCTTTGAGGACAAAGCTCTTTTAACGGGGAAAGGATGTCACACCCCGTAAGTTTCAGGTCAACATTTTAAACCTTTCCGATTATTATCTTTGACTTTTTCATGTTACGTTTGAATCTGACAGTTTACCGGGAAGTTAAACCGCGTAAATCTGAAAAACGTCATCGGGCGCGTCCCGGCATCGGTTATTAATAAATTTAGGCCTTATATGAGATATTTTAACTTTTCTAAGTGTTTCGTGATTTTTAATCACTTCCGATATTAATTTTAGGGTTTTATCTTTTAAATTGCGTTTTTTGCGTTTTTGACCAAACAAAACCCCAGAAACCCGAAATCTTTTCGTGTAAACTTTAGTTATCGTCCATCTCATTTCATTAAGTGAAAAATTTCGTTCATATCCCTCCCCCTCTACATATTAGATGCCTAAAGCAAGACCAAAACAACCATGGCATTTGAAATTAATTAAAAGGCATCTTATTTTGAAAATCCCACCCATGTGTGCATGCAAGTATAGAAAGTGACACATGAGAGTATCACTCTCATGTGTAGACATCCCATGCAACCTCAAACATGTGAACTCTTACACATTTGACTAGTGATTTTGATCTAAGACTAAGATACTTGAACTTGTGACTAGTTAGTGGCTCAAGCCATTTTTCTTTCCCCCCCCTTTGTGGCACCATACGCACGGCACACACACTTGGCAAGTGTGTGTGTTGACTAGTCAATAACTCTTACCCTAAAACCCTAAATTTCATCCTAAAAATACATCTTATATCACAACTTAGGTTATCATCTCATTTCAAAGCCAACAACAAAAATCTCTTCTCTTCCTCTCTTCTTGCTAACCCACGGCCTAAACACCCTTTATAGGGTTCCCATTTTCTTTGATTCTTTTCAAGATCCAAGTGTTTTAAGTTCATTTCCAAGGGTTCCTAAGGTAGATCCAAGTATTGGTTGGTTGATTTTCAAGGGTTTCTCAAGATTATAAAATTAGGGTTTCTATTTTTATAAGTTATGGTGAGATGAGTTGAAAAGTGTGTTGCAACAATAGAAATGAAGGGATTAGGTTAGATTTATGTGTGGTTTTGTTGTGGATTATTTGTGAACGGAGATTAGGCTAGACTAGGCACTATTGTGAGGTTTGGGTGAAATTTGGTTGTGTTTTTGACAAAAAGTGCTTGCTGTCCCGAAATTGTTTTGAGGTTTTGAGCGACCTAAAAATGTTTTCGTTAGGCGTAAAAGTAGTTTTTGAAGAGCTTGTTTCGAATAGATAGTTTTTTACATATCACACTTTAAAATCGGACTTAAAACGGCCAAGTTATAGCCAAATGAAACTTGAAACATTTTTCGGCAAAACAATATGAATAGTGTGCTGATGTGAATAGTAAAATGGGTATTCCATATTCGAAAATGTGAGTTGCTGATTGAAAATGTAAAAGAGGTTGTAGGACACTTAAAAATGTTTTCAATAGTCAAAAAAGTAGTTTTTGGATAGCTCGTTTCGTATAGATAGATTTCGTATATTTTTTCATTAGGCGTAAAAGTAGTTTTTGAAGAGCTTGTTTCGAACAGATAGTTTTTCACATATCGCACTTTAAAATCGGACTTAAAACGGCCAAGTTATAGTCAAATGAAACTTAAAACATTTTTCAGCAAAACCCAATGAATAGTATGCTGATGTGAATAGTAAAATGGGTATTCGGACACTTTCGGACAATTTTGGACTTTCTAAACTATAGTGAAACATATAGTAACACACATATATAGATTAACATCATTTGAAAACATCACTAACATATTTTAGGAAAATCGATAAAGTTACTAAAAATAGTAAGTTTGGTAAAACTTAGCGGATCGTACTTAGAAGTTAAGTGATTATGGTTAGTTAGCGCATTTTGAAAATATGGAAACTTAACAAATATAGGGGACGGTATTAACGTCTTGAAACTAAAAACTTTCCTAAAATAGAAACTTTCTAAAAGTAGTAATTTTTGGATAAACGCCAAGACTTGACGAAAAACTCTATAATTTTATTTAGTCATACTTTATTAAACAAACTAAAGCACAAACACATATGGATGTCTTTTCTCTTGAAAGCGTGTCGTACAAGTTTTGGTTATCTTTCGTTTACCTAAGACGCGTCATTTATTTAGGTCGCGTGTAGGACCTTTTGGCTTTATTTCTTCTCGTTGATTATCGATTCACTACTTGCTTAAGGTGAGTTCATAGCCCCACGTTTTACCTATTTTCAAATGCTTTATACTTTGGGGTGAGAAACATTGTTTGCTTTTAAAATTGGACACAAGTTCTTAACGTGAGTTTTACATGTTTATGTGTTGCCTAAGTTTGCTTACAAACTACTATTGCCCGTATCATGAACCGTTAGTCACCTATGGCCAATTGGATTGGTTAAGTGAGCGCGAATGCGTAAATAGGTCTATTAGGACTAATTACCCTATCTGGTTTGGTTCTAAATTAGCTGCGAACAAACAGATATATGTCATGTCGATTGTGCGTTGTGGTGGTCTTTGGTTTGGGACACTAGTTAAGGGCAGGAATACTATGTGGCATGATATGATATGCCCTATTGTTATTAGCATCGGTGTCATGAGCTTAGCGTAACAGTAAATACTTTTATGTGATGATGTATCTGTTATAGTAGTCGCATGCGTTTTGAAATCTTGTGGTCCAATCTTGTATTAACTTAAACCTATGATTTCACCAACATTATGTTGACGTTTAAACGAGGTTTTATTAGGTGCTTATCTGCTTTGATTCTGATGCTAAATGGAGTCTATGTGCTATGTGACTTCGCCGATTTCAAGACTTATCTATTTATATACTCGTGGTCATTATCAAACTTTGTTATGCTTCCGCTACATTTAATTTTCTTATGACCGGTTGTAAAACTTAAATTAATTTTCTTTATGCAACGAGTTCAACTATTTTTCAAACGTCCATGATTAGTGTCCGTTCTTTATTGCTTTGTGTTCGGATTGTTATGACGCACGCCCTCGTACACGTATTTCCTTCCAGGCCCCGTCTAGGGGTTGACACTTGGTAATCAAGCATGTTATAGAGAACCAGGTTAAGTTATACTAGTTCCTGGACCTATTAACCATAAGATAATCCTATGTGCCTCTATTTGTGTTTACGTGTTGTCTATCCTTGCTATACATATATATAAGATTTTTATATATACTTGAGACTATTATATATTGTCATATTTACCTGCCGATTCAATATCAATCATTTCTATATGCCATCAAAGGTTCATATAAAGGAAGATTTATATAAACTTTTGTGTGGCAGAGTCATGGCAGCTTCAGCTATTGCTATTTCTTAAGATTTCATCGGATGAGAGTGTGTGATCACCGCCCTCTCGGGTAATCTTATTTGGTGATCTTCCTACTATTAATTACCTTCTACATACTGTAGTTGCTCCAGAGACTTCTATATTGCACTGTTATTTCTCTGCCGCTCACAGTGGTTAGACGACTCTTGTCGCTTCACACCACTGGATTGAGTGATCTTGGTTTCCCTATTTCGAGTTCCGATTCAGTATTACACCATATGATATGTCTTCACGCAGAGCACATTTTCCCCGCACCAGCTAATTCACCATTCTTACGCACCGATTCACTGAGGGCTCCTGATCTTCTGATGGACCACCATCGGCAGGAACCCTTATGTTTCTACCGATTCCGTTGGAGAAGCAGGGTAACAAAACGTCCATCATCATCATCTGAGTTTCCTATTGCTCCTGTTACTGCCCCGCCCAGGATTCGTCGACGGTTTTGGTCGACCTTACCGCACCCATCTTAATAGGCCGCGTAAGTTGTTGACTGCGAGGAAGAGAGTTGGGCCTTTATCAGCTCGCAGATTAGCATGGAGGCATGCATCACCTCGTTCTTCAGACCATCACCCATCTTCTTCTAGTTCATCTTCGGATTCTTGGCCAGTTCATTCTTTGGGTTTGGATGCACCAGATCAGGCTCATTCTGGATCTTCGACTAGAGATGTATTTCCTAGATTGGGTTACCCTCCGAGGAGAGCACCACGATGTAGTAAGGCATTTCATCGCTAGTTTGCTACTCCATTATCTACTTTGTATCCACCGACTACATCAGAGTCATCATCAGGAGATTCATCAGAGAGACCCCTGCATTCATCTTCACATTCTGCTAGACCATCTAGCAAGAGAGGTAGATCACAGGTTGATTCTGTACCATCATCTACGCTAGTTATGGGATCATTAGCTCCTACCCGTGCTGATCTCTTACCACCTCGTAAGAGGTTCAGAGATTCATATTCGTCTAAGGCTAGCATAGAGGAGGATATCGAGATTGATCCTATAGAGACTGAGGTTGATATGAAGTTGGGTATTGGTGATGGGGATGATGTTAGAGATCATGTTGAGATTGACCCTAGGGATGTCAGGGATGACACAGAGGAGTATGAGGCTGACACCAGTGCTGGAGACACGGTTGAGGTAGGTATCGACCCGATGTCGGCACCGATAGTTGAGGAGGAGATATGGTAGCGCCACTAAGAGGTATTCCTTAATTCGTCTGGCACTAGGGATGGCATTGTTAGGTCATTCGAGGATATGCCGATTGACTTGGATGATGCTGTACATGACTTTTACCATCACATGTCTAAGGTTCGTATTGATAGGATTATCGGGATTGAGACTGCTCAGAGACAGTTGGAGGCTGATCAATTGATAGCTAGGAGACATAGAGTTAGTATGATTGAGAGGATTGACAACTTGAGGTTGGAGAACCTCAAGGTTCGTGCTATGTTGGATATCTAGAGGGATCATGTGAACAGTCTTCGACTTCATATGTCTCTTTCACAGGAGGAGTTTCGTCAGGTTCGTAGGGATCGCGATAATACTCGAGGGAGACTTAGGAGGTTGGAGTCATATGTTGAGAGACGTTTGGGTTTTCTCCCTTAGACTAGTTGTAACATGATCATGTAGGACACTAGACTGATGGTTAGGTCTAGATGTTTATGCCGAAGAATAATTGTGGATCATGTACATATTTTGGATTTTGGTTGTAACCGACTTATGCTTTTATTCATGAAATAAAAAGCTTTTTTTGACTCTCTTGTTTATTTATCTATATTGTTATTTATTCGTTCTGGCAATCGTGTTGTAATTATATTTTATTTCATAGCATGTATTAAATTATCGTTATCCAGTAATCGTGTATTCGTTTCAAAATCTCACCATGGGTTGTGTCTTGTGATGTAGAACAATTACTAACACTCGTTCTGTTTATTACCCCTCCGCAATTGAAGAAATGATCAACCAACGTGTGGACGCAGCTCTAGAGGCTCGCCGGGTTAACCGAGATCTTGAACTCGGGAATGGGAATGACAATGGAGGAGATGGTAATGGAGATGGTAATGGAAATGGTACTGGAAATGGAAACAATGGAGGCGACAACAGTGGCGGTAATGAGAACCGTAATGTGAATGGAAGAGGATGAGGCCCTGCTGCACATGAATGGAATTTACCCAAGATATCATGAAATGTCAACCACGAGTTTTAAAAGGAACAGAAGGTGTGGTTGTTTGTAAAGGAGTAAAAAGATGGAACTGTGTTTCACATCAGTAACTGTCCGGAGAGATATCAAGTGAAGTATGTTACATGTACTTTACTCGACAGTGCATTAACCTGGTAGAATTCTTACAAGAGAACCATCGGAACTGATGTTTCATACGCTTTATCATGGAGAGAGCTGTTGAAGCTGATGACTAAAGTGTACTGCTCGAGAAATGAGATCCAAAAGATGGAAACCAAGTTGTAGTGACTACTGCTTCACTCACAGTATCATGAAAAGTGTTTTGTGACTACTGCTTCACTTACAGTATCATGAAAAGTGTTTTGTGACTACTGCTTCACTCACAGTATCATGAAAAGTATGTTGTGACTACTGCTTCACTCACAGTATTATGAAAAGTGTGTTGTGACTACTGCTTCACTCACAGTATCAGGAAAAGTGTTTTGTGACTACTGCTTTACTCACAGTATCATGAAAAGTGTGTTGTGACTACTGCTTCACTCACAGTATCATGAAAGGTATGTTTTGACTACTGCTTCACTCACAGTATCATGAAAGGTGTTTAGCAATTAGTGACATTCAATAAAAGTAAATGCCGAGTTTGTAAATGAGTATATAAATGAGTTTGTAACCGAGCAAGAAAATAATTTTGAAAGGCGACCTGTAATACGAGTAATTAAACGAGCATGTACTCTGCCCCTAAAATAGTTCAAAACAAGTAAAATAGGGGCTATGAGACTCACCTCAAGCAAACAATTCAATCGAGGAAATAATAACGCAAGTGATAAGTGTGAGTCCTAACCGTAACCTAGTTAAATAATGATGCACTTTAGGTTTACACAATGAGTGCACTAAATACATATGGGATTTATAAATTTATACCACAACCTAATATGCTTGTGTCTAAGAATTTCCAAAGTCCAAAATATACTTTATAACAAAAGCTACAAGTGTTTTATATAAAAAGACACGAAATAATAGTTGCTATACATAGGTTTTCTCAACTCATGGTGGTCGTATCTCTCTCTTTTTCTACTAAATCTGCGGTATATTTACGTTTCAAAAGCCCTAGGTTTGAAGATATTGAGTTATCAATCCAAAAATATAAGTTTCGTATATAGTTCCAAGATTAATGAGATCCAAAAGTGGAACAAAAGACACATATGTCCGGTTGTCCATAAGCAGAAACATTACCCAACTTGTTTTGGTTATACACACTCAATTTTTATTGTCAAGATGATTGTCTACACTTGATGAGTGCCAAGATAATAATCCTCACCAAGAGTCTCAACTGGACCAAAAATCCAATCTACTCCTAAAGTGTCCATAAAGTCGTATAAAGTTCAGGACTCGGTTTTGCGCACTAATCTTGTAAAGATCATTTGAAAATGAATACGAACCCGAATCTTTCAGGGCACCTTTATAAATTTAGATAACACACTATATTATGATATTATGAAAAAAGTTTTACCTATGGATCCAATAAGGTGGACCTTACAAGCAAAAATACAACGTAAAAATCTGCAATCTAGATGTAAATAAATCAAGCTTTTTTAACAAGTTTTCACTTATACACAAGCCCATTAAAATTATACTTCAATAAAAAGATGCAGTAATAATTGTAAATGAAAGTTGGATGAATATGGATGCTAAATGATGCAAGAACAACCCAAGATCACTTACAAAGTTGGATGAATATGGATGCTAAATGATGCTAGAACAACCCAAGAACTAATGAAAACCCTAGTTTAATACTCCAAAACCCTAACTTTTTTGCAAACCCTTTGTAAACCTTTAACCAATGTTGTAAACATCCTTGTTCTTGGCCTTTAGCTGCTGATTTTAGAGAGAAATAAGGAGTGTAACCTTTGCCCTTTTTTGTGTTCAGAAATATTTCAATTTATAGTCTTTGACTATTTGACTTTGTCAGTTTAATCAGATTTTGTACCGTGTTGACGTGATGATTATTTATGAGAATTGTGATGAATTGTGGTTTATTGTGCTTAATAATCCCTTTTTGGAAAGTATTATTGTGTTATTTGTATTCCGGGTGGTTTGACCCGTGAATTTTAAGAAATGCCGAAAAATCGAGCCCTGATACGACTTAATGTCCAGAAGATTTTGAAAGGGTTTAAGGTGTAAATATGTCAGTGTGAATACTCTAGTTAATGAAAAGTATTTTTATGGTGAATAAAAAAGCTAATTAAACTTTGGGTAAATTATACGGTTATGAGTTTTACGAGTAATTAAAGTAATCCCGTCACGAAAAAAAGGCAGAGACCGCCTAGATCCATGGCCGTAGTACAATAAGAGAGAGGGAGACATGGTGACGTTTAAATTTTAGCTAACTGTACAAGGTTGTACATAAGATGCTTTCATTTCCCATAATCCTTATCATTTCAAAATAAAAAAACACACATCCTCCCCATGAGTGTGTGTGTGTGTGTCTGAACTAAGCCACCAACAAACATCCATAAATTTTCCAACTTTGATCGAGAACGTGATATTCCCGTGGTGTGAACAGCGTTGTGTGTTCATTAGAAACAACGTTAATGGAGTTGTCCGTTCGTGTCAAATCTACATTTGTGAAGATTTTCTGTAAGGTTTCAAATTTAAATTTCGTTGTCCTATTTATGTTTATTTTGATTGCATAGATGTATATTGTACAAGTTGAACTATCGTTGAAAATCGGATTTATGGTGAAGCAATGAATAAAAAAGAGGTTTGGTTCGAGTGGATAATAAAAAGGAAACTAAGGGATTTTGTAGTGTTTGATGTTGTGGTCGTTTTGATGGTTGAATAATATATGTTGCTAGATAGCTTATTTTTTTATAATAGCTTGTATAACTTATTCGGGCTTATTTTAAGCTATTTCTTGGCTTATTTTGGGCTTATATGCCACGAAAATTTTCCAAAATCACTAAGAAAGTAATTTTGATTATTTTCGTGTTATGGCGTATGTTGTGGAGTATTTTTGTGGCTTATGGTAGTAACCAAATGTGATACATAGCATGTTCGCTTTATGTTTAAGCTAACATACGTAATTTTGAGCTAAGGACTCACGCCCAATAATTCTCTTTAAGCCGTGGCTAATGGAGGGCTTATGTGGTATGAAATTAATCTCTACTTATAAGTATATGCTTATATATGTAAATGGACCTTGATTTTGGACTTGGATCGTATCTTGGACTTATAAATATCTTAATGGACCTTTGTTGAGCCTTAAAGCCCAATAAGCGATATTTAGTCGTTATGAGAGTATTGACGGACTTTTGGAAGTGAAAATATGATACGAAGTGAATTGAACATATTTTGGGGAAAAACAGTTTAGTAAACGTTAAAGATTGAGATTTAGGAGTTTTATGTAAAGTGACCGAATGTATGAAAAGAGTAGAAAAATAAGGTTTTTTAAAACCTAGGTAAACGTTGTATGAGCGTACTGTCATGTCAAACTTCGTAAAAAAATTTTATACTTAGAAATTTTCCTAAAAACAGATTTTTGATTTTAAAAAAAAAATATTATAAAAATAAAAAAAATAATTTAATAAAATCACTAAAGTCGAAAAATGTATTTTTTTCTCGAAACATCTCTAATGTGTTAAATTATGATAAACGATATCATTTTCAACCGTATTATTGATTATTTAAAAGTGACCAAAGGATACAGAATGACTTGTCTAGATACATTTATATTATAAATTATCATAATATAAAAATTACTTGATACTAATTCCTCAAATATATAAGTAGGTATATATCGAGTATGAGATTTGAAAATGTTGGATATTTCGTTCAACCAACACACCACAAATTGATTTGGGTAAATTGTACAACGCGTCTAAACTCTATGCATCAAACGAGAATTATGTTTTGGAATTGGATGATTAAATTGGGACATTAACTGGACTATGTCGTGTGTGGGCGTCGTTGCGTTTGCTTGTGTGATTGAGATTTGGTTGCTAAAGACTTGCTTGAGGTGATTTCTCGTAGCCCCACTTTTTACTGTTTTTCCGTTGGGGGAAAATGATACTCAAATGTGTTTTGAAATGTTTTGAATTAATTTGTGCGAAATGTTTTGAATTAATTTGTGCGAAATGCGGGTAAGTGACATATGCCAATATTTCAAGACCGTAACAATAGATTGCTAATGACATGAATATATGCCAACCACTAGCAACAACCGCTGATCAATAACCTATATGTCATTAGCGCACCAAAAGTAGCCACCATAACCATAAGTCCACTTACCCCCATGCAAGCGTCAGTTTGGTAACCAGAAATAATGGAAATCAAAATGGTACTGTGGTTAAGGAGAACGTTCAGGAGAATGTTAGGTTATGTTATAGAAAATGGCAACCGGAGTAGGTTTTACATATAAGGAGAACTGAGCTTGAAACCCTAAGGAATATGACGTAAGTGAAGTTTTTTTGTGTATTGTAGTTCTTACTCGTTGATTGAGAAAAATGAAGAACATGCAAGATATGAGTAGGTAGTAGTGATGACCAAAAGTGAAATACCTACTGGTATAATTTGTGGTTAAGGCTTAACGAGGTGGAACTCTCAGATCTGCACGCTAAGCAAAAGGGAAGATTGTGCTATTAGTATGTCATGGAATGACTTTAAGTTTATGATGATACAAGAGTTTTGTCCTAGTCATGAGATGCAAAAGTTGGAATCTGAGTTAGTGTTAATACGCCATGGAGGGGTCTGGCCAAGCGCGTATACTGAAGAGGGTTTCATGAGTTTGCTAGATTAGTTCCCATATTTGGTAACTCCAGAGAGTAGGAATGATTGAGAGGCATAAGTAGTGGCCTGCTCTACAAATCCGTTAAGATGGTGGCAGCAACGAGCCAAAGAACTATGTAGAAGTCAGTGCAATTTCTGGTACAACTGACCGATGATGCAGTTAGGAAATGGATCAATTAAATAAGGTTTAGGAAAGAGGAAAGTTTTTTGATGTAAGGAAACCTAGCAATGATAGAATGGTAGGGATGATAATAAAGGACTAGATTTAGGATTCAGTTATAATGAGATAGCTAGCGGGCAGTCAAGTAGAGATTGATAAATATATTAGGGGGTGCAAACTGAAGATCGAGGGTTATGTCTTGACATCGACTTGATTACCGTTTTGGCATGGGAGTTTTTGATTGATTATAGGTAATGGACTGGTATTCTAATTATAAGGCAAAAAAAATGTCATGTAAAGTAGAGTGGATACCACTACCGATGGCAATGTGCATAAGTATTAGGGAGATAGGCCAGAAGAAGAAGAACTAGATATTTGGATGGGTGCTAATGCTGGTGAAAGGAAAACAAAATAGAGAATGTTTGGATCGAGATTTTCCTGATGTATTCCCGGATGACCTATTTGGATTACCGCCTATTCGGGAAATTGAGTTTCGGATTGAGTTAACCCTGGAGCAACGCCGGTAGCAAAGTCTCCCTATCGTTTGGCACCTTCTGAATTAGAGGAGTTGTCGGGGCAACTCAAGGAACTTCAAACAAAGGATTTCATTCGACAAGTTCGTCGCCTTAGGGAAGTGACGTGTGTTGTTCGTTAAAAAAAATGATAGTTTCTTTAAGAATTGTGTATAGACTAGTAGAGAATTTGAACAAGTTGACCTGTTAAGAATTGTTATCCATTTCCCTATGATTGATGGAATCTATTTCAACAACTGCAATGGTCGCAGTTGTTTCTCAAAGATAGATCTAGGTCTGAAACCATCAGCTGAGAGTGCAGAGGATACATTCCAAAGACTGTGTTTAGAACTCGTTAGGACATTTGAAGTCACAGTAATGCCCTTTGGTCTGACTAACGCACCAACAGTATTTATGTATTTCATGAATAAAGTTTGTGGGCCTTATCTTGATAAGTTTGTGATAGTGTTTATAGACGATATCTTAATCTACTCTAAGACTCAAGAGGAGCATGTAGAATACTTAAGGTTAGTCTTGGGACTGCTCAAAAAGGAGAAACTGTATGCTAAGTTTTTTCTAAGTGTGGATTCTGCTAAAGAAGTAAAAGTTTCTTGGCATGTGATAAATGGTAATGGGATTCATGTAGACCCTAGTAAGATTGAAGATGTTAAGAATTGGAAAGCCCCTAGAACTCCGATTGAGGTTTGTTCATTCTTAGGATTAGCTTGGTATTACCGTAGGTTCATTAAGAACTTTTCTAAGATAGCTAAGTCTTTTACTATCTTGAATCAGAAGTGTAAGACTTTCGATTGGGGTAAGGAACAGGAATTGGCATTTCGAACCTTGAAGGATAAGTTGTGTAATACGCCTGTTCTAGCTCTCGTCGATGGTCCGAAAGACTTTATGGTATATTGTGATACGTCCAGGATAGGACTAGACTGTGTGTTAATGCAAAGAGGTAAGGTGATAGCCTATGCGTCTAGACAGTTGAAAATTCATGAGAAGAATTATACTACCCATGATTTGGAGTTGGATGCGGTCGTGTTTGTACTTAAGATCTGGAGACATTATCTGTATGGGACAAAGAGTGCCATCTATACGAATCATAAGAGTCTTCAGCGTATATTTAGTCAGAAAGAGTTGAATATGCGACAGCGTCGTTAGATATAATTATTTAGTGATTATTATTGTGAAATTCGCTACCATCCTAGTAAGGCGAATGTGATGGCAGATGCCCTAAATAGGAAGGATAGAGTAAAGCCTAAGAGAGTTAGAGCTATGAATATGACCCTTCAGTCGAGTATCAAGGATAGGATACTGGCGGCTCAGAAGGAGGCTGTGGATGAGTTTGTAGGATTGCAGAATGGGTTGGATGAGATGATAGAACAGAGAAGTGATGGAACTTTGTACTACATGGACCGAATATGGATACCTTTGAAGGGTGAGGTGAGAACCCTGATAATGGATGAAGCCCATAAGTCGAAGTACTCTGTACACCTAGGAGCTGATAAGATGTATTATGATTTAGAGATATGGTATTTGGTGGTGCCTGAATAAAAAAGGGACATAGCTAGTATTTTAGTAATTGTATTGACTTGTCGAATGTTATAAGGCTGAGCACAAAGGCCATCAGGCTTGCTCCAGTAAACCTAAGATTCCCGTATGGAAATGGGAAGGAATAGCTATGGATTTTATAACTAAGTTGCCTAGGACTAGTAGTGGGCATGACACAATCTGGGTCATTGTAACCGATTGACTAAGTCTACTCATTTTCTACCTATGCGTGAGGATTATAAGATGATAGATTAGGCTATAATGTAATTAGAATGAGATATTATGCTAGACATGGTGTGCCGATCTTGATTATATCGGATCGTGATTGTCGATTCACATCAAGGTTTTGGCAGTCAATGCAAGAGGCATTAGGAACTCGTTTAGACATGAGTATGACTTATCACCCTCAGACCGATGGTCAGAGTGAGCGTACTATTCAGACTTTGGAAGACATGCTTAGAGCGTGCGTCCTAGACTTCGGAGGAAGTTAGGATGTTCATCTTCCGTTGGTTGAGTTTTCGTATAACAATAGTTATCATGCTAGATTGAGATGTGATCATATGAGGCAATGTAGGTTAGATAAGTTCGTTCGCCAATTATGTGGGCTGAGGTTGGAGAAGGTCAGTTGATAGGACCTGAGTTAGTGCAAGAGACTACTGAGAAGATCTCGCAGATTAAGGATAGACTTAAGGCTGCGCGTGATCGTCAGAAAAGTTATGCTGATAAGAGGAGGAAGCCTTTAGAGTTTAGTGTAGGTGACTATGTCTTGCTCAAAGTATCGCCTTGGAAAGGTGTGGTACGCTTTGGGAAGAAAGGGAAGTTAGCACCTAGATTTGTTGGACCTTTTGAGATTATCGAAAAGGTATGTTATGTGGCTTATAGGTTAGATTTGCCTGAGGAATTAAATGGTGTTCATGACACGTTCCACGTGTCGAACCTTAAGAAGTGTTTGGCTGATCCAACACTGCAAGTGCCTTTGGATGAGATTCAAGTTGATGCTAAGTTAAATTTTATGGAAGAGCCTGTGGAAATTTGAAAAGAGAGTTTAAGAAGTTTGAAGCGAAGTAGGATTGCCATCGTCAAGGTTCGGTGGAATTCGAAATGTGGCCCTGAATTCAGGTGGGAACGTGAAGATCAGATGAAATTAAAGTACCCGCATTTGTTTAGTGATGTTAGTAGTTGAATTTCGGGAAAGAAAATCTTTTAAGGGGGGTAGAATGTAACCCTGCCCTTTGTGTTCTGAATATTTCTTTTATAGTCCCCTTTGTGACTATTGACTTTTTGACAGTCTATTTTCGTATTTGTATCATGTTGACGGTGAGATTTTTATGAGAATAGTGATGAATTGTGTTTATTGTGAATAATAATCCCTTTTGGAAGGTATTATTGTGTTATTTGTATTCCGGGTGGTTTGACCCATAAATTTTGAGAAATGCCGAAAAAACAAGTCCAACACGTCCGTTAATGTCCAGATGAGTTTTGAAAGGGTTTAATTTGATCAAGAAAACATGAGAACATAAATATTTGGGGTTGATTCTAGTGTTTGATTATTCATTTAAACAACGTTTGGGTTGTCCGGTTCGTGTCAAAATCTATAAATTTGAAGATTTTCTTGTAAGTTTTCAAATTTAAATTTTGTTTGTCCTTTTGGGTTTATTTTGATGCATAGATGTTAGTTGTACAAGTTGATCGTTGTGAAAATTGATTTTTGGAAGCGAAACGAAAGAAAAAAGGGGTGTTTGGTTCATGTGAGATAAAAAGGAAAAAGAGGGTTTTTGTAGTTTTGATGTTGTGGTCGTGATAGTTGAATAATATATGATGCTAGAATGCTTATTTTTGATAGTAGTTTGTATAGCATATTTGGACATATTTTTAAGCTATTTCTTGGCTTATTTTGGGCTTATATGCCATGAACCACCTCCCAAAATCACTAGGGAAGTGATTTTGATTATTTTTGTGTTATGCCGTATGTTGTGGACTATTTTTGATGCTTATGGTATTAACCAAATGCGATACGTAGCTTATTAGCTTATTTTCAAGCTTAATATACGTATTTTGGAGTTTATGAACTCACGGCCCAATAAGTCTATTTGAGATGCGGCTTAATGGGAGGGCTTATTATGGTCTGGATTATTTTTAGATATAAAGTATATACATATATATGTAAATGGACCTTGGTTTTGGACTAAAATAGTATTTTGGACTTATATATGTCTTAATGGATCCTTGTTGGGCCTCAAGGCCCAATAAGCGATATGTAGTAGTTATGAAAATTTTGGACTTTTGAAAGTGAAAATGTATTTATGAAGTGATATTGAATGATATGTTGGAGAAAAAATGTTGGTAAGTGTTAAAGATTGAGATTTTGAAATTTTGTCGAAAAGTGTCGAATTTGTGAAAATTGATGAAAATAAGGTTTGAAACTTTAGAAAACGTTGTATAAACGTACGGGTCATTTCAAAATTTCGTAAAAAATTTATACTTAGAAATTTTCTTAAAAACATGATTTTATATTTTAAATAATAAAATATTATTTAATTATTTTATTTATTTAATAAATTCACTAAAAGACGAAAAATATTATTTTTCTCGAAACTTCTCTAATAAGTTTATTATGAGTAAACGTTTCATTTTCAACCGTATAATGATTATTTTGAAGTGTCTAAGGTTACAGAATGGACTTGTCGAGATATATTTATAATTAATAATTATAAATATTTATTATATTACTTATCTATTTAGGCTAAATAGTATAAGTATGTATTATCGAGGAATGAGATTGATATGATTATGGAGTTAAGTCGTCAACCATCACACCACTAAATTGTTTTGGTAATTGTACAACGCGTCTAAACTCTATGCATCAAACATGAGGATTGTTTTGGAATTGGATGATTAAATTGGGACATTAACTGGACTAGGTCGTGTGCGGGCATCATTGCATTTGCTTGTGTTATTGAGATTTGGTTGCTAAAGACTTGCTTGAGGTGAGTTCTCGTAGCCCCACTTTTTACTGGTTTTTCTGTTGGGGGAAAATGATACTCAAATGTGTTTTGAAATGTTTTGAATTGATCTGTGAGAAATGTGGTTTTGTTTTTTAGACAAGTTATGTGCTTATGACTGCTATGTGAATATTATGTGATGCATGATTGTTTGGATCGGATGGGTACGCCTACCCAGTATTTGTGATATTATTGGATCAGATGGGTACGCCTACCCAGTATTTATGTGATTATTGGAGCGGATGGGTACACCTACCAGGTTTTTGTGAGGTCCTGCCCTAATTTTAGTGCTCCAGCTGGTAGGCCCTTTAGGTGCATAAGTGACATATGGTTATTGATTAGTGGTGATGCTAAAGTTGTTTGCATATATTCACTGTCATATAGCACTATTGTCCACTGTTGAAATATTGGCACAACTTTTGGGTTTAAAGTCAAACCTACGAGCTCACCAACATTATTGTTGACGTTTTCGAGTATCATTTTTAGGTGAAGTGAAAGAAGAGTAGTTTGGTAATTGATAGAAGACTTAGAAGTATCCCGTGTGGAAATTTCGTTTGAAGTCTTGCATGCTTGTTGTTTGATTCTAGTATTTGGATGTTTTGGATTAAGTTTGGATTATGGTCCCCTGTGTGGGCATATGAATAATTGTAAGAGATTTTGGATTTTAGTTGCGATTTGGGACATCACTTGAGTTTGTTCAAGGTTGATGGTCTTCATAGCACTTGGAGTTTATGCAATGTAGTTTTCTCTATTTTGTATCTTGTGTTATGATTGATCATTATGTTGCATTCCCGAGTTTCCGCCATTGTCAGGGTGTGACAGATTGGTAATCAGAGCCAAGGTTATAGAGAACTAGGTGGTTTGGCCTAGACTATAACCTAAGATCCGTCGTTTAGTTGCGTATAGGATCTATGTGCGCGGTGTTCCGCTTTTGTGTGCCTTTATGTGTTCGCGGTTTGGTGCCTTAGTTATGTCAGTCATTAAAATGGGTGGGTAAATTCTTAAGAAGTCTTCCTACTGAATGGGGTATGCATGTTGTGGTCTGGAGGAACAAATCAGATCTGGGCTCAATTAAAGTTTTGATGTCTTTAACAAACAATTTTAGATTGTTGACCAAAAGTCAAAAGAAGTGTACTCTCTAGCTCAAAACTCTAGGCTCTCAGAATTTGGCCTTTCTCTCAGGTCATAGCAGTACAAATGATGTTAATACTGCTAATGTTCATGTTAGTACTGGTAGTACTCCTGTTAGTACTACTAGCACTAATAATAGTATTGCTTGTCTCAGTGATGCCACAATATATGCTTATCTGGCCACTCAACCTAATGGGTCTCAAGTTGTTCATGAAGACCTAGAGCAAATCCATAAAGATGATCTTGATGAAATGGATTTAAAGTGGCAATTGGCATTGCTAAGTATGAAAGCAAGAAAGTTTTATCAGAGAACTGATAAAAAGATTATCATCAATGGAAGTGATACTGCTGGTTATGGGGGGGGGGGGGGGGGGGGGGGGGGGGGGTCAAGGAAAAAGGTGGAATGTTTCAATTGTCATAAGTTGGGATATTTTGCTAGAGAGTGTAGAAATCCTAAGAGTCAAGAGAACAGGAACAGAAGTCAAGATAGCTCAAGAAGAACAGTGAATGTGGAAGAATCTTCTTCCAAAGCTATGTTAGCTATAGATGGGACTAGATTTGATTGGAGCTATATGGCAGATGAGGAGGCTTCTACCAACTTTGCACTTATGGCTTTCTCTGACTCTGAGGTACAAAATAACAAAACTTGCTCTAAAACTTGTCTTAAAAATTTTAAAGATCTTAAGTCTAAGTATGATAAGTTGAGAATAGAGCTTAATAAGTCTGAATCTGATTTAGATAGCTATAAAAAGGGTTTAGCTTCAGTAGAAGAACAACTGGTCTTTTATAAGAAAAATGAAAGTATGTTTTGTGATCAGATTGTTGTTCTTAAAAGAGATGCTTCATTTAATGAATTAGATATAAATGGTCTTAAGAAACAGGTAGAAAGACTTAAGAAAGAAAAAGAGGATAATCAGTTTAAAATTGACAACTTTGAAAATGCATGTAAAAGTCTGGATCAATTAATTGGAAATCAAATATCTAATAACAGTAAGAAGGGTCTAGGATATAATGTTGTTCCCCCTCTACTTACAGGCTTGTTTGCACCTCCTAGTATTGATTTATCAAACTCAGAACTTGAGAAATTTAAACAGCCTGAATTTGAAGGATATGTGTTTGAGTGTGAATAAGGGTGCTAGTGAAAATGTCTCTAAAGAAGTTAAGAAAACTTCAGATGCTCCAATAATTGAAGATTGGGTTTCTGATTGTGATGAAGATAAGACTGTTGTGTTAGAGTCTCTTAATGTTAAAAAACCTAAGCAAGTTGATCAACCTAGGAAAGTTAGTCAAAACCCTAGGAACAACAGTACAAGCTAGAATACCCAAATGCCTAAAATATTAGGAGTTGGATTTCAGTTTACACCAAAAGCTTGTTTTGTGTGTGGGAGTTTTAACCATCTAATTAAAAACTGTGATTTTCATGAAAAAAGGATGGTACAAAAACCTATTTTGAACAATGTGAAAAAGGGAATTGGTCAAAGGGAAGTTAGACCAGTTTGGACTAATGCAATAAGGGTCAATCATCAAAAATTTTCTAATTCTAGAAGGAATTTTGCTCCAACAGCTGTTTTAACCAAGTCTGGTCTAGTACCATTTAGTACTGCTAGGCAAAGCTTTTCAAGAACTATAGCACCAGTTAGTGCTGCTAGTTCATTCAATATTGTTGTACCCTCTGTAAATGTTGCCAAACCAAGGATAAATGCTTTTCAAAAGTCACATTTACCATTAAGAAGACCTTTTTACCAACAAACAGCATTTAAAAATAGAAATTTGATTAACAAGGTTAATACTGCTAAGGTAATTTCTGTTAATATTGTTAAAGGAAAAAGAATGACAAGTGTTGTTGGGGAACAAGAGATAAATGTTATTAAGCCTACAGTATACTAGGGATGGAGACCTAAAATAAAGATAATAAATCATGTTCTATATGATACTGGATCAATGTATTGTGTAAAGCCAATTTAACTATGTTGATCCAACAGGTAGAAACAAGTCAGTAATGGCTTGGGTTCCCAAGATAAATTAATTCTCTTGTGACAAATATAGTTAGTTCTACTAATTATACTTGATACTACTATGTTAGTATTGCTGTTGTATTTTCTATGTTTTAGTTTAACATTTGCAGGTTATAAAAAGATGTTTAGTTGGATTTGAGGGGAGGACTTTGATGAGAATTTGTGATAGAATGGATAGGTCTTTTAGTGTTGTTTTACAACCCACACAACAAATAGTTATCCACATTATCACCTTGGCTTAAACATGCATAAGAACTGACTAGTCCATAATCAAACGGTTTATGGTAAAGACTTTTCAAATCTGTTTATGGTGACAATTTACCAAAAAATTGTAGGGTTCTCAACTCACCTTACTGCTGGCTAAGAGTTGGGATAGTCCAGGATTTAAACCAGTTATTGGTAAAGGACTAATCAAATCTGTTGATACAGTGTTAGTTTGCTATAAAATATATGGTTATCAATTCCACCATGGTTTTTGCCAATGAAGCATGGTTATTCCAGGGCAAACGGAACTGGTAAAGAATCATCAAACCGTTTATGGATGGGTAGTTTGCTAAAAACTATAATACAATGATCCACCTCTCTCAAAAGGTTAATACTTGGGGAAGTGGAGAGGACAGTACTGAAACTTTATAGATTTGATGGAATTTGTGTACAAACTGATTGATCTTAAATGTTAACCATTTTTGGAAAAATGCCTCTTAAACAGTCTAAGGAGTCTCATGCTCAGACTCTAACAATGTTGATGAAGTAAGTCAAAAGATTAGAAGACAAGCTCAAGTTATGATTTCAGATGCAGAAAAGTATTTGATTTTAGAGGATCCTGTCAAACAGGGGAGGATGGAAGAAACTGAAAATACATGAGTGGAGTATGACAAACTTCAAAGGTATGAACTATAAGCAGGTCTATATTTGAAGAAGAGTACAGGAAGCTTAATACTGCTAGTGTTAAGTTTGTACTGCTAGGGATATATTTCTACTGTTGAGAGAAGTTAGTACTGTTAGGTTTTAGTTAGTACTGCTAGACCAAACTTAGTACTGCTAAGTGACCGTTAGTACTGTTTGAGCCATAACAAAATTAATTTAAGAGCCGTTGAGATATTTCTGCCAACAACCTAGCTTATAAGGTTTCCTGATAAGCTCAAATCTTTTACTTCTCACAAAATTCCAGATTATTAATCAACTTTTCATTCATCAAAATGGAAAATTTAGAGTTTTGCGACAAATAAAATATTGTAAATTAGGAATATATCTTGTTGGGAATGACAGAAGCAAAAGATTCTAAAGTCTGCAAGATTACAAGAGCAGATGGAAGTTCAAGCTTTCATGGAGACATTCAACCATTTTTAAGAAGACTTGATAGACAAGATTTAAGTCAACTCTACAGCTTGGTTCAAGAAAGATTTAAAGATCATCCACTTGAGGGTCATGATTTAAGATTTTGGGATATCTTAGGATGATATTTGATATTAGATGAAGAGGATGAAATATGGTTGAATCAACAGTATTGGGAGTTACTAAGATGGAAATTGCATGAATACAGTGGTGTTCACTCTTTATTCTTAGATGGTACATCAATACAGATCAACATGTTAGTAGAAAAGAAGTATCTACTGAAGAAGGAAATCTTGGTAAAGATGATAAACTTGAAGATTGAAGCAGAAGAAGAAAGTATCATGGCACATGAGCTTATAAAGTTTATCAAATCTCTAATTGCAGAACAGAGTTAGTTATGAAGAATTTTTAAAAGCTAACAGGAAAGGAAGCTAAAATGTTTGAAAGAATCCTCTCAAAATCAAAGAGCTTTAATTCAAGAAACTTAAGGATTTTAAAGTAGAAAAATAGAAAATATCATAAGTTTGATCGCGGGTTTGATTGTTGGGAAATAAAGAGCATTCTACAAGATAATTTTTGTTGGGGGTGGGGGGGAGGGGGGGGTTGGGGGTGGGTGGGGGGAGGATGATGAAGATCTTAATAATGCTAGTAGTAAATAGTTAGTCTGCTTGTTTGTTAGTAGTGTTAGTACAATGTTAGTACTGTCAGTATATAGTTAGTATTGTTAGTTAGTATATTAGTGCTGCTTATGAGATATGTATGAACTAAATTAAGAATAGATATGCATGATCTCTGCATAATCTCCTAACGCGTTTTGTAAGCCCATTAGGGTTTTCCTTAGTGTATAAAAGGAACCCTACGGTATAGTTAGACATATCTCTTTTTCATATACTTTCATAGTCGTCCAATTCATATAATAGTTAGAGTATTTCATTGTAAGGCAAAACATATAGTTGTTTTGTGGTTTGTTCAATATATTAAAAGCTTTATGAAAGTTCTGTGTTCATTGTTTGATTGTTTCTTCTGAGTATATAAAGATTAATTCCGCATAGTCTTTATATATACACCACAAGGTTTCTAATCTAGTTGTTTAGATTTATCTAAGCAGAACAAAAGATCCTTTCAATTGGAACCAACATAGGCCGTGTGCGGGCGTCGTTGCATTTGCTTGTGTGATTGAGATTGGGTAGCTAACGACTTGCTTGAGGTGAGTTCTCATAGCCCCACTTTTTACTGTTTTTCCGTTGGGGGAAAATGATACTCAAATGTGTTTTGAAATGTTTTGAATTGATCTGTGCGAAATGTGGTTTTGTTTTTGGGACAAGATATGTGCTTATGACTGTTATGTGAATATTATGTGTTGATTTACTTGCATGTACTATGTTTGGCATGGCAAGGTTTTGTGTGGTACTTGTATGTACTATGTTTGGCATACAAGGTTCTGTGTGGTACTTGCATGTACTATGTTTGGCATGCAAGGTTCTGTGTGGTATGCCCTAATATAGTGCTCCAGCTGGTAGGCCCTTTAGGTGAGTTAGTGATTTGGGTTTGCGACTCCGGATTTATTATTGGATGTTGAGATATGACTAGCGGGGATGCTATGTCTTGGATTGTTAGCATATATTCACTGTCATATAGCACTATTGTCCACTGTTGAAATATTGGCATAACTTTTGGGTTTAAGGTCAAACCTACGAGCTCACCAACATCATTGTTGACGTTTTCGAGTATCATTTTCAGGTGAAGTGAGAGATGAGTAGTTTGGTGATTGATAGCAGACTTAGAAGTATCCCGTGTGGAATTTCGTTTGAAGTCTTGATTGCTTGTTGTTTGATTTTATATTGTGGAAGAATCGTGATAAGTTTGGTTATGGTCCCTTGCGAGGGCATATGAATAAATGTAAGAGATTTGTGGATTTTAGTTACGATTTGGGACATCACTTGAGTTTGTTCAAGGTTGATGGTCTTCATAGCACTTGGAGTTTATGCAATGTAGTTTTCTCTATTTTTATACCTTGTGTTATGATTGATCATTATGTTGCATTCTCGAGTTTTCGCCATTGTTAGGGTGTAACAGATTGGTAATCAGAGCCAAGGTTATAGAGAACTAGGTGGATTGGCCTAGACTATAACCTAAGATTCATCGTTTAGTTGCGTATAGGATCTATGTGTGCGGTGTTTCGCTTTTGGTGTGCCTTTGTGTGTTCTTGGTTTTATGCCTTAGTTATGTCAGTCATTGAAATGAGTAGGCAATGTGAAAGGATGCGAATATAAGTACGATGGCCAACGTAGTTATAGCGTATCACAACTCACTCATACTTGATAATGTTGTTCATGCAAATTGATGTTGACACCGTAGGGCGGAGTTATGTGTATATCTGGTTATATATAGTAAGATATTCTATATATATATGTGCGAGTCTTCCTACTTACCTAACGTTGCCCATGTTCTCCCTCGTGTGGATAATGCCGCCAAGGGTGATGACCCAAAGTGCTAGCCGGCATGCTGCCGAATTACTAGGATGGGGAACGGGTGAATGAGTTGGTAGAGTTGGAAGGGGTAGAAGACCTAGGGAAGGTAATGATGAGCGTGTTGAGGATTTGAATGATCAAGGAAATGACCAAGGTATGGGAGCTAATGGGGTGTAGAGGAAGTCAATGGGAACGTAGAGGAAGTCAATGGGAATGTAGAGGGAGACAATGGGGTGCACCTGACTTCTCGATGATCGTTGCCCAACAATTGCAGAACCTTTTACCCGCCATGCTAGCTCAGGTTAGTAACCAAGGAAATGTTGGAAATTAGAATGGTAATGTGGTTAATGAGAACGTTCAAGAGAACTTTGGGAATGTGATAGTGAATGGTAACCGGGTAGGTTGTTCATAGAAGGAGTTCTTAGCTTGTAACCCTAAGGAATATGATGGTAAGGGAGGTGTTGTAGTTATTACTCGTTGGATTAAGAAAATGGAGTCTGTGCATGATATGAGTGGTTATAGTATTGACCAAAAAGTGAAATACACTGCTGGTTCATTTGCGGGTAAGGATTTAACGTGCTGGAACTCTCAGATCCGCACGCTAAGCTAGGAAATTATTGTTACTATGTCATGGAATGACTTTAAGTTTATGATGATATAAGAGTTTTGTCCTGGTCATGAGATGCAAAAGTTAGATTCTGAGTTGTGGAATCATGTCATGGTCGTGGCTGGCCATGCTGTGTATACTGATAGGTTTCATGAGTTGGCTAGGTTAGTTCCATATTTGGTAACTCCTGAGAGTAGGATAATTGAGAGGTATGTGTATGGCCTTGCTCCACAAATCCGTGGGATAGTGGTAGCAACAGAGCCAAAGACTATACAAAAGGCTGTGCAGATTTCTGGTGAATTGACTGATGAGGCTGTTAGGAATGGATCAATTAAGAAGGTTGAGAAAAGAGGTAATGTGGGGGAACCTAGCAAGGATAAGAATGGTAGGGATGATAATAAGAGGACTAGGACTAGGAATGCTTTTGCTACTACTGTAAACCCTATAGGAAGAAAGAATACGGGTACTTGGCCCAAGTGTACCATTTGCAACTCTTACCACGCACCCGGTGGGCTTTGTCGCACATGCTACAACTGTAACCGCCCGGGTCATTTAGCAAGGGATTATAGAAGTGTGTCAAGGAATGTGAATCCTGTCAATCCTAGAAACCTAACTGTTAGGGCATGTTATGAGTGTGGTAGTACCGACCATGTCAGGCCAGCTTGCCCTAGGTGGAATAGAACACAAGGACTGGGAGAAAATCATCCAAACCAAGTTGTTGCTAATAACGGGGGTCAGGGTCGTAGAAACTAAGGGAACCAGGCTAGGGGTAGGGCATTCATGTTAGGAGCAGAGGAAGCTCGCCAGGATTCAAACATTGTGACGGGTACGTTTACTTTGAACAATCATTTTGCCACTACCTTATTTGAATCTGGTGCCGACTATAGTTTTGTTTCCACTACTTTTATACCTCTGTTAGGCTTAGAGCCCAGCGATTTAGGTTTTAGATATGAGATTAAGATAGCTAGCGGGCAGCTAGTAAAGATTGATAAGGATATTAAGGGTTACAAACTAGAAATCGAGGGTCATGTCTTTGACATCGACTTGATACCTTTTGGGAATGGGAGTTTTGACGTGATTATAGGTATGGATTGGTTGTCTAAATATAAAGCTGAAATAATTTGCCATGAGAAGGTAGTGAGGATACCACTACCGGATGGCAAGGTGGTTAGAGTATTAGGAGAGAGACCAGAAGAGAAAACGAGATTTTTAATGGGTATAAAAAACAAGAATAGATTGTCGTGGTTAGAGATTTTCCTGAAAGTATTCTCGGATGATCTATTTGTTACCGCTTTCGGGAAATTGAGTTTTAAAATTGAGTTAACCCTGGGAGCAACGGTAGTAGCAAGTCTCCCTTATCGTTTGGCACCTTTTTGAAATTGGGAGTGTCGGGACAACTAAGGAACTCCAAGACAAGGTTTCATTCGACCAAAAAAAAAAAAAAAAAAAAAAAAAAAAACCACAAAAAAAAAAAAAAAACCCCCCCCACCCCCACACACAACAAAACTTCTTCGCCTTGGGGAGCAACGGTATTGTTCGTTAAGAAAAAAGATGGTTCTTTTAGGATGTGCATTGAATTATGAGGAATTTAACTAGATGGACTGTTAAGGAATCGTTATCCACTTCCTAGAATTGATGATCTATTTGATCAACTGCAAGGGTCGTAGTTTTTCTCAAAGATAGATCTTAGGTCTGGATACCATCAGCTGAGAGTGCATGAGGATGACATTCCAAAGACTGCGTTTAGAACTCGTTATGGACATTTTGAGTTCACTGTAATGCCCTTTGGTCTGACTAATGCACCAGCAATATTTATGGATTTGATGAATAGAGTTTGTAGGCTGTATCTTGATAAGTTTGTGATAGTGTTTATAGACGATATCTTAATCTACTCTAAGACTCAAGAGGAGCATGTAGAACACTTAAGGTTAGTCTTGGAATTGCTCAAAAAGGAGAAACTGTATGCTAAGTTTTCTAAGTGTGAATTCTGGCTAAGAGAAGTGCAGTTTCTTGGGCATGTGATAAATGGTAATGGGATTTATATAGACCCTAGTAAGATTGAAGTTGTTAAGAATTGGAAAGCCCCTAGAACTCCGACTGAGGTTCGTTCGTTCTTAGGATTGGCTGGGTATTACCGTAGGTTCATTGAGAACTTTTCTAAGATAGCTAAGTCTCTTACTATCTTGACTCAAAAGAGTAAGACTTTCGATTGGGGTGAGGAACAGGAATTGGCATTTCAGACCTTGAAGGATAAGTTGTGTAATGCGCCTGTTCTAGCTCTCCCCGATAGTCTGGAAGACTTTGTGGTATATTGTGATGCGTCCAAAATAGGACTAGGATGTCTGTTAATGCAAAGAGGTAAGGTGATAGCCTATGGTCTAGGCAGTTGAAAATTCATAAGAAGAATTATACTAACCATGATTTGGAGTTGGGTGCAGCCGTGTTTGCACTTAAGATCTAGAGACATTATCTGTATGGGACAAAGAGTGTCATCTATACAGATCATAAGAGTCTTCAGCATATCTTTAGTCAGAGAGAGTTGAATATGCGACAGCGTCGCTGGATAGAGTTGTTTAGTGATTATGACTGTGAAATTCGCTACCATCCCGATAAGGCGAATGTGGTGGCTGATGCCCTAAGTAGGAAGGAAAGAGTAAAGCCTAAGAGAGTTAGAGCTATGAATATGATCCTTCAGTCGAGTATCAAGGATAGGAT
The DNA here is from genome assembly GCA_026074375.1 of Tanacetum coccineum. NCBI lineage: Eukaryota > Viridiplantae > Streptophyta > Magnoliopsida > Asterales > Asteraceae > Tanacetum > Tanacetum coccineum. The sequence goes on from BQNB010052150.1 coordinate 34,846, forward strand.
ACTGGCGGCTCAGAAGGAGGCTATGGACGAGTTTACAGGATTGCAGAAAGGTTTGGATGAGATAATAGAATAGAGAAATGATGTGTTAGGATCTCATTTTATGTGACGATATTACGGAATTACCGTAGTTTTTATATAGTTTATACGCAGGGACTAGATTAGCCAATAGTGCATAGTTTAGTTGAGTATGGGCTATAAATACCCCTCCATAGCTTCTATGGAAGGGTTGAGACTTTGTAAATTTTCACTTCATTTTTAATAAAACACACACATTTTTACATTCTCTCTATCTTCCCTTTCTCTCTATAAACAGAACTAGCTTTACTTGGTTTGATTCACCAAGACCACCGGATCTAAAATTCTTTGTTTCTAACAATTGGCATCAGAGCCTAGGTTACGTTCTTGGGTCGGGGTTACAATTTATGGTCCGGTTGGTCTTGATACTTTTATCATTAAATTTGTCACATTTGTTTTATGTGTTGTTGTCTCGGTTACTGTTTATCTACTGTTCATCTAATGTTCTTTCATGGTCACGCTGTTGAAGATTTCCGTGTGTCTTTCTTTCCTTGTGAAAATATAATGAAAATGGTTTTATTGTGGTCTGGTTTCATAACTGGTTATACATTTACTGTGTTTTGTGCCTTCACGGCATTTTTTAGAAGAAACAAAACCTGGGTTTCTTGGTAGCGTTTTGGACAAAAAGACAAAACCAGATCCGGTTTTTATGGAAATGTGTGAGTGCGTTTTGGTCTCTTGCGTTTTGGTGTTGTGTTTTGATCAGTGAAGACCAATTATCAAGAAAATAGAAATGTTATGCTGCCCAAATCTCGACAAGCATTGTGTTTTGTCTAAGACACCAGACTGCGTTTTGACTAGCAAGAAAAAGGGTTGCGTTTCGCCTTGGAAATCTTGCGGTTTGCTAAAACACAACCCAAACCGAGTCAACTTAGTATTTCCCGAGTTGACTCGGGTCAACTCACTTGAGTCAAGGTCAACGAAACTGAATAGAAGACAGAACAGACTAGCAATCTAACTTAAACCAAATCAAAAACATACCACAATAACAACAAAATCAACAACAACCTCAATATTCATCCACAAGTCCAACCAATCTAATCCCTAATTTCCCTTTCGTCACATATCACACAACAGCCAACAACAAATACAAGAATACTCTATTAATCCCATCGTCACTTTACAACAATCCCATCTACGTCTCTCTTCATACCACACTATGACTCGAAACTGTTATACAATTAAAATGATCTCAGATTTAATTTCTCTCGTGTTACTCAATTAAATTCGAGACCTTTCAAGATCTTAACACAAAACAAAAATCATCACTGATCTATGTAAAGAGATTTACACCTCTCTCAATATTCAAATTTAAAGAGAGAACTCTAATAGATATGTTAGATTCAATCTTTATTTCGGCTGACATAAACAAAAATTAAAAAGCGACCCTACCTAAGATCCTCCAAAGGACCTTGAAGCTATCATAGTTCTTCTTTCGGAAATCAAAGAGGGGTTTTCGATTTGATAGAGATCATATGAGGAGGAAGATCTTGTTGTTAAAATGAAAGGAGATTTGGGTAGCTATTGTTTTTGCAATGAATAAAGTTGGATGATGGGAGATTGTTTTGTGTACGTGAAGTGTGTGGGGGAGACATAAGGAGATGATGACTGCATTTTGAAAAGTGAGTGAGATTAGGGATTGTATTACCTAATATGGAGAGCGATTGATGAGATGAATGTGACTGCGTTTTTTGATTAGGGTTAGGGTTGGATATGTATATAATTAGGGAAAGTGAGTGTTTATAAGAGCCAAAGTCTATGCAAAAGGTTGTGCAGATTTTTGGTGCACTGACTGATGAGGCTGTTAGGAATGGAACAATTAAGAAGGTTGAGAAAAGAGGAAATGTGGGGGAACCCAGCAAGGATAGGAATGGAAGGGGTGATAATAAGAGGACCAGGACTATGAATGCTTTTGCTACTACTGTGAACCCTGTAGGAAGAGAGAATACGGGTACTTGGCCCAAGTGTACCACCTGCAACTCCTACCATGCACCCGGTGGACCCTGTCGCACATGCTACAACTGTAACCGCCTGGGTCATTTGGCAAAGGATTATAGAAGTGTGCCAAGGAATGTGAATCCTGTCAATGCTAGAAACCCACCTGTTAGGGTATGTTATGAGTGTGGTAGTACCGACCATGTTAGGCCAGCTTTTCCTAGATGGAATAGGGTACAAGGACCGGGAGGAAACCGTCCAAACCAAGTTGTTGCTAATAACGAGGATTAGGGTCATGGAAACCAAGGGAACCAGGCTAGGAGTAGGGCATTCATGATAGGAGCAGATGAAGCTCGCTAGGATCCGAACATTGTGACGGGTACGTTTACTTTAAACAAGTACTTTGCCACTACTTTATTTGACTCTGGTGCCGACTATAGTTTTGTTTCCACTACCTTCATAACTCTGCTAGGCTTAGAGCCCAGTGACTTAGGTTTCAAATATGAGATTGAAATAGCTAGAGGGCAGCTAGTAGAGATTGATAAGGTTATTAAGGGTTGCAAACTAGAAATCGAGGGTCATATCTTTAGCATCGACTTAATACCTTTTGGACATGGAAGTTTTGATGTGATTATAGGTATGGACTAGTTGTCTAATTATAAAGCTAAAATAATTTGCCATGAGAAGGTAGTGAGGATACCACTACCGGATGGCAAGGTGCTTAGAGTAGTAGGAGAGAGACCATATGAGAAAGCAAGATTGTTGATGAGCGCTAAGGCTAGTGATAAGAAACAAGAAGAGATTCTTGTGGTTAGAGATTTTCCTGAGGTATTTTCAGATGATCTATCTGGATTACCACCTATTCGGGAAATTGAGTTTCAGATTGAGTTAACCCCAGGAGCAACGCCAGTGGCAAAGTCTCCTTATCGTTTGGCACTTTCTGAATTGGAGGAGTTGTCGGGACAACTCAAGGAACTCCAAGACAAAGGTTTCATTCCACCAAATTCATCGCCTTGGAGAGCGCCGGTATTGTTCGTTAAGAAGAAGGATGGTTCCTTTAGGATGTGTATTGACTATAGAGAATTGAATAAGTTGACTGTTAAGAATCGTTATCCGCTACCTAGGATTGATGATCTATTTGACCAACTGTAAGGGTCATAGTTTTTCTTTAAGATATATCTTAGGTCTGGATACCATCAGCTAAGAGTGCATGAGGATGACATTCCAAAGACTGCGTTTAGGACTCGTTATGGACATTTCGAGTTCACCGTAATGATCTTTGGTCTGACTAACACACCAGCTATATTTATGGATTTGATGAATAGGATTTGTAGGCCTTATCTTGATAAGTTTATGATAGTGTTTATAGACGATATCTTAATCTGCTCTAAGACTCAAGAGGAGCATGTAGAACACTTAAGGTTAGTCTTAGAACTTCTTAAAAAGGAGAAACTATATGCTAAGTTTTCTAAGTGTGAATTCTGGCTAAGAGAAGTGCGGTTTCTTGGGCATGTGATAAATGGTAATGGGATTCATGTGGACCCTAGTAAGATTGAAGCTGTTAAGAATTGGAAAGCCCCTAGAACTCCGACTGAGGTTCGTTTGTTCTTAGGATTGGCTAGGTTTTACCGTAGGTTCATTGAGAACTTTTCTAAGATATCTAAGTCTATTACTATCTGGACTCATAAACGTAAGACTTTTAATTGGTGTGAGGAACAGGAATATGCATTTCAGACCTTAAAGGATAAGTTATGTAATGCGCCTGTTCTAACTCTCCCTGATGGATCGGAAGATTTTTTAGTATATTGTGATGCGTTCGGGATAGGACTAGGCTGTGTGTTAATGCAGAGAGGTAAAGTGATAGCCTATGCGTCTAGGCAGTTGAAAATTCATGAGAATAATTATACTACCCATGATTTAGAGTTGGGTGTGGTTGTGTTTGCACTTAAGATCTGGAGACATTATCTGTATGGGACAAAGAGTTTCATCTATACAGATCATAAGAGTCTTCAACATATCTTTAGTCAAAAAGAGTTGAATATGCGACAGCGTCGCTGGATAGAGTTGTTTAGTGATTATGACTATAAAATTCGCTACCATTCTGGTAAGGTGAATGTGGTGGCTGATGCCCTAAGTAGGAAAGAAAGAGTAAATCCTAAGAGAGTTAGAGCTATGAATATGATCCTTCAGTCAAGTATCAAGGATAGGATACTAATGGCTCAGAAAGAGGCCGTGGATGAATCTGCTGGATTGCAGAAAGGTTTGGATGAGATGACTAAACTTAGGAATAATAGAGCGTTGTATTACCTGGATCGAATATGGGTGCCTTTGAAGGGTGATGTGAGAATCCTGATAATGGACGAGGCCCATAGGTCAAAGTACTTTGTACACCTACGAGAGATAGGTATTATGATGTATTATGATTTGAGAGATAGGTATTGGTGGCCTAGAATGAAAAAGGATATAGCTGAGTATGTTAGTAGGTGTTTGACTTGTTTGAAGGTTAAGGCTGAGCATCAAAGGCCATCTGGCCTGCTTCAGCAACCTAAGATTCCAATATGGAAATGGGAAGGGATATTTATGAATTTTGTGACTAAGTTGCCTAAGACTAGTAGTGGGCATGACACAATCTGGGTCATTGTGAACCGGTTGACTAAGTCTGCTCATTTTCTACCTATGTGTAAGGATTATAAGATGGAAAGGTTGGCTATATTGTATTTGAATGAGATAGTTGCTAGACATGGTGTGTCGATCTCGATTATATCAGATCATGATAGTCGTTTCACATCAAGGTTTTGGTAGTCAATGCAAGAGGCATTAGGAACTCGTTTAGACATGAGTACGGCTTACCACCCTCAGACCGATGGTTAGAGTGAGCGTACTATTCAGATCTTGGAAGACATGCTTAAAGCATACGTCTTAGATTTCGAAGGAAGTTAGGATGTTCATCATCCATTGGTCGAGTTTTCATATAACAATAGTTATTATTCTAGTGTGAGATTAGCTCCGTTTAAGGCATTGTATGGTAGAAAGTATCGTTAGCCAATTATGTGGGCTGAGGTTGGATAAGGTCAATTGATAGGATCTTGAGTTAGTGCAAGAGACTACTAAGAAGATCTCGCAGATTAAGGATAGACTTAAGGCTGCACGTAATCGTCAGAAAAGTTATGCTTATAAGAGGAGGAAGCCTCTAGAGTTTAGTGTAGGTAAAGTGTCGCATTGAAAAGGTGTGGTATGCTTTGGGAATAAAGGGAAACTAACACCTAAATTTGTTGGACCTTTTGAGATCATTGAGAAGGTAGGCCCAGTGGCCTACATGCTAGATTTACATGAGGAGCTAGATGGTGTTCATGATACATTCCACATGTCAGACCTTAAGAAGTGTTTGGCTGACCCAACACTGCAAGTGCCTTTGGACGAGATCCGAGTTGATGATAAGTTAAATTTTGTAGAAGAACATGTGGAAATTATGGAGAGAGAGTTTAAGAAGCTTAAGCGGAGTAGGATTGCCATCGTCAAGGTTCGGTGGAATTCAAAACGTGGACATGAATTCACATGGGAACGTGAAGATCAGATGAAACTTAAGTATCCGCATCTGTTTAGTTATGTCAGTAGCTGAATTTCGAGGTCAAAAATCTTTTAAGGGGGCGGAATGTAACCCTTTCCCTATTTGCGTTTTAAATATTCTATTTTAGTCCTTTGACTATTTGACGTTTGTCAGTTTATTCAAAAATCATACCGTGTTGACGGTGGTGAATTTATGAGATTTGT
>BQNB010052151.1:0-40625 GCA_026074375.1 Tanacetum coccineum
TCTTTCTGCCTACTTATATGGTTGCTCGCACCGGAGTCTAGGTACCACATCGTATCAACTTCTGAGATTGTTCTTCATGAGCCATTAATAAAATACCACTTTCTTCAACTTCTGGTTTTGTCACCAAATTGCTGTTTTCTTCTGTTCTCTTTGCTGATCTACAATCTTTGGCATAATGACCATGCCTACCACAATTGTAACAATCAACGTTTAGACGGTGTTCATGTTCTCTTCTTCCACGTCCGCGTCCCCTGCCACATGACTTTTGCGGATACTGGTAGGATGATTGTTGCCTATCCTGATGATTATTATCTCTTCTACGACCACGACCTCGATTCGTATTACGCCCTCTAGTATTGTTTCCTCTGTTATAGTTATTCTGTTGTGCATATAATGCTTTTTCTTCCTTGATTGTCACCTTCATTTGTAGTGCTTCATCAAGGGATTCTTGCTTCTTCTTGTTCTTTCTTTGCTCATGTGCTTCTAGTAAACCCGCTAGTTCTTCAATCGTTAATTCTTCCAGATCTTTAGCCTCTTCAATTGCGTACACTACATTCTCGAATTTTTTGTTTAACGACCGCATAACTTTCTCTATGATTCTCGAGTCGGGTAGATTTTCACCATTACTTTTGAGTTGATTCACCACCGTTTGTACACGGGTGATGTAATCTGAGACTCCTTATGCTTCCTACATTTTCATGGCCTCGAGTTCACCACGCAATGTTTGGAGTCGTACTTGTTTGACTCGATCAGCGCCTTTGTACGCTTTTTCCAGCATGTCCTATGCTAGTTTCGCTGTTGAGGCACCAACGATCTTTTCGAAGCCCGATTCATCAACCGACTGAAACAAGAGATAGAGAGCGGTCTTAGCCTTCATACGCTTCTCCTTCAACGCTTTCAACTGATTCGCAGTTGTGGCACCGATCTCAGCGTCAGTCGGTTCCTCGTACTCGGTTGTGACAAATTCCCATGCATCTTGTGCGCCTAATAATGCTTCCATCTGAATGCTCCAATTGTCATAGTTGTATTTTGTATGTTTTAGAAGTGATATGTGACCAAATGAAGTGGTGGTGTTCATCGTTTAACAAGGCTATGATGCCAATTTGAAGTTTAACAAATTAAGTGTTGATCTATAGCTTCATCAATTGTGTTTTCTTCTATTACCGTCTCTTTACCCATAAATCTGCCACTTCTCTGAATTCATAAACGTATTCACACACTTTTAGTTAGTTCACATCTAACTAATATGCAACACCCATGTAGTATGCAGATCAGATCATTTTAGCAAAAAACACATATTCACCACCCATTTTCAAACATTTATGAACCTACAATTTCAATCAATAGAAAACAAATATGCACAACCCTTATTCCAAACACACATTTCCCCTGTTTTACTTATACTAAAATCTCAAATGTAGATCAACCAACAAACACCCCTAAATCAACCAACAAACACCTAATAATCATAAATTATCAACAAAACAAATCTTTATTTAAATTACCTGAATAGCTAAATAACATAACAAAACTATTAAATAAACAAATAACACATATGTCCTTTGATAATTACACATTTTATTCGTTATATACTTAATCGGATCTTCAAACACAAAAAAATTAGTAACTTTTAGATTCTCAGGTTCAATTATGATTAATAGTTTAATTAATAAAAAAAACAACATTAACAATTACAAACATAGTACGCATACCTTCCATGCATACATTAACAATTACAAATTAGTAACAATGGGCTGTGTTCAATGGTGTACTTTGTTTAACCATTGCCGATCATACAAAATGGGTTTTTGTTTGGTACGGTTTATATAGATACAAATAAACTAAATGGATTACATCGGTGCAAAATTATGTTAGGTAGGGATTATATTGAATTGTAAGATACTATTGGAGAAATTATAGCAGTTATGATATCAATCTCTTCCGTAACTGTAGCTATGAGATATACATGCATTTAAAAATATTAAATCTTTAATTCCACTTTTACCCTTATGCACCCATTGGCAGGCAAAAACTTTTTTCCATTAATTACAAAAATGCCATATTGCATTTGTATGTTGTATATAATGCTTTATTTGTAGTAAATATGCTGGTTCTGTAGGTTTTGTACAAAAAAGTAGTTTTGTATTGAATGGTCCCATAGGGGACCGTTCTTTGCAGAACCACTTTTTTGTACAAAACCTACATAACCACTTGTGAACCAATAGAAATTTAATATTAATAAATAATTTTATTTAAATAGAAAGGGTATAATAGTAAAATGTATTTTCACCTTCTTTTTAAATTTTCTTGATTAAAAAACATTTTTTAAACCTTATAATTTTCATAATTAAAAAATAATTTTTTTTTAGTTTTATATTTTTTTCAGCATACATATTTTGAAAAAAAAACTAGTGCATATATGTTTTTTAATATTGTTAATTTCGTTTGTTTTAAGTGCAGATTTTTTTTGCTTATAATGGTAATTGCACGTATGTTTCTAGTATACACTTTTTAATCTTTAAACTTTATAACCAAAAACATAAACACATATATATAACCTCAATATTAACAAATCAAGAACATAAATATTATTATTTTTGTTTGATATTAAATAAAATACAATTCAAAACAAAAGTATTATCAAAATCATTACAACATATATGCACGCCATTCAAAAACATGTGTGCACTCTTCTAAAAACATACGTGCACGCTTCACTTTCTCTTCAAATTCATTAGAAGATATAAACATATGAGTACCCTTGCAAAAACATATGTGCACGTTGCGCTTTCTCGTCAAATTCATTAGGACTTATGTGCATGACTTTCGATAACATATATGCACGAATTTTAAAAACATAAGTGCATTCGTTTATATCTTCATCACACGCCGTCTTTTCTATGATGGTAATTCCATAAACGTATAAATTGAGACCCCGTGTCAGTTTGTAATTTCACAACAGCTAGTAATTCCACCAACCTGTAAATTAAAACTCCCCATCAGTTAGTTCCAAAAAACCTTTATTGACCAAACAGTATAATATAATCAAAGCCACTGATAAACCGAGTCATGTTTTATTTTTGTAGGTTCAAACAAAAAATAATTATCAATAAGAAAGAAACCACTTGTTCAGTTCCGTATTCGAGACGAAAAATACCTACTAACTTAATCCTTTTTCTTTTATTTTGAATACGAAGAACTTAGACCAACGGACAATATTACATATGAAAACCAAATTCATATTTTAACTTTTATGTTTTAAGAATTCACTAAAAAAACAATATCCAAACTATAAGTTACTTTCAAAAACACTATAATATAGGAACAAGAACTACATCTATCAAATCAATTAAAAAACAAGAACTGGTGCCCAATTTATTTGAGGCCGGGCTTGGTAATGTTGATGCGAATATTAACCGCCACCGCCCATTAGATTTCTCAAATGATTGTGCACAAGTATCATAATTACAAATGAACCAAGATCCACATTTAATAATGGCACACAACATACTCATGATCTAACTACCACAATAGTGACATACATAATATATGCAGAAAAAGTGCGGAATAATATAAAACTAGAACAAACATATTAAGAAATCATAAAGATAATAAATATATATTTAATATATCAAGATTCAAGACATGTTTAGGTGCCTACATACCGTATTAATCGAGTGGTGGCGTGCCCCGTCCCCTTGTTATATGAGTACCTTAAATCAAATCGAATCTCATATCGAATATATGTGGTTTCGGCGGCCTAGATCTGAAATAAAAAAAATTGACCCGCGACTGATGGTGACTCTGCGCTGGTGGTAGGGTCGGCCGCCATGGATGGTGGTTCTTTAAAGGTTTAATTGCAATGGTGTCGATGATTTCTCATATACACGAAATGTTGTGGTGGTGACATGATGGGTACGGTTAAGGTTTGGGGTGATGATTCAAACAAGATTGGTGATATTTTGATCTAGTGGGAGAGAGGCGAAATATGAGATTTTTAGAGGTGGTTAATTGGTTTTGTGAGGATATATGGTGAGTAGGTTAATCTGGCAATAATTTAGGGTAAAATATGAAATACCAGGAATACCCTTTTAGCTTTATGGATAATGGTTTAATTTTTTAATTAATTAAATTAAAAGCAAAATTAATTACAGCCATTGATCAAACAATCCAACGGTTGAAAAAGGGTTCTGTAGGTTCTATACAAAAAAGTGGTTCTGCAAAGAAAATCTCACTATATATATATATATATATATATATATATATATATATATCCTGGTGTTTAAAGAAGCTTTCAATGAAGAAACTTAAGATTTTGAAGATAAATACCAAGTTTAGGGGAGGATTGTTGAGATTAAAAGCCTTCTTGAAGTTACTGCTGCTAAGGTTAGAGTTACTGCTGCTATGCAAAACTTAGTCATATTCTCACTTTTCTCTCTTTCTATTTTTGTTCTCACCAACTCTCTCAATTCTCACAGTATTAATTATACAGCAGTGGTAAGTATAACTAACAGTATTAACCTAGCAATATTAAGTATAACTAGCAGCACTAATTATACTTAACAGCAGAAACCTTTTATGATATGGATAACAATACTAATTCATTCAAAGCTCTACAAAATCATAAAGAGATAAAGGATTTTAGAGATTTAACATTCCAATACTAGCAATCAAAGATTGAAACCTACTTACATCAAAGGCTTTTGTAAGCAGATCTGCAACATTCTTGTCAGTATGGATTTTAACCATTTGAATCAATTGCTTATCATTGCAATCTCTAATAAAGTGATGTCTAATCTCTATATGCTTTGTTTTTAAATGAAAAATAGAATTTTTAATTATGTAAATAGTACTGTTATTATCAATAAAGATTTTGGTATGAAAGAAGTTGTACCCATAATCAAGTAATTGATTCTGAATCTAAAGCACTTGTCCACAGCAACTTGAAGCAGCCAGATATTCAGCTTTTGTTGTGGAATTTGCAACCACATTTTGTTTCTTGCACTGCCATGAAATCAATCTACTTCTAAGAAATTGATAACCTCCTGTTGTAGACTTCCTATCCAAGCTTGCTCTAGCATAATCACTATCAGTGTATGCTACCAAATCAAAAGGTAAATCTTTTGGATACCAAAGCCCCAATTTAGGTTGACCTTTTAAGTATCTAAAAATTCTTTTCATAGCATGAAGATGTAGCACTTTTGGGTTGACTTGGTATCTTGCACAGGCACACACTACAAACATAATATCAGGTCTTGAAGAAGTAAGATACATCAATGAACCAATCATAAATCTATATAAATGAACATCCACTTCTTCACCATCTTCATCCTGGAGTAAAGGCTTTTGAGAAAGATGGCGGTACTAGGATACAGGCTTGCTTCCGAGATAATTGATTCTTAGGTGGTAATAATTCTTTAGGAACAAAGAAATATTGAGGATCAAACAATAGTGATGGTGGTAATACCAAATATGAAGTCAAAATAGGTGGTGGAGTAATAGGATCTGGTGGTGGAATAGGTGATTCTTTAGCATAAAATGCTTGCATGATTTTCACGTAGGGGTTATCATGAAAAAGTAAAAGAGTTGGTGAAGCTGTTGGAACTAAACAAAATGAGTTATTCGAAGAGCTAGAATAAGTTTTTCCTAGTGAAGCTGGGACATAGTCCGGAGAAGCCGTGATATAGTTCGGAAGGTTAGAGGAAAAGGTATCCTCAATATTGGAAGTAGGATAGTTGGGGAAAGACATCGTTCTGTTAACAACCCAGCAGTAAATAACATAAGTTATTTATATAATAGTATAATAGTTATATATCTTTACATACTATTCCGAAAATGTAGTGGCACAGAGGACTTTGATGGCTAGAAAAAGAAAAGTAGTTATAGTTAAGGTTTTAACCTTGTTCTCTATAACCATGGCGCTGATACCAATCTGTAACACCCCCATTTTGACAAATATAGCAGCGGAAGCTAATCTGGGGTATTAATTCATAGTACAATAGTCATAATCATAGAAAACGACCCAGACGTTTTGGAAAAAAATAGTTATCATTCATTTATTCATCAGAGTTTTACAAAAGGAGGTCCCAAAATCTAGAAATATAAAGTTTGAATGTTAACAATTTAGCCATCTTCAAGTCCGTGCCACTCCATGCCATAAGTTGCTCAATTACCCGAGATAAACATGCTAAAAAGTCAACACAAAGGTTGAGTGAAATTCATAGGTTTATGTTAAAAAGTTTGAATATAAGTTCAATAGTGGGTTACGTTGTTATACACCCAAAGTTTGTAATAATTGCATGCAGGTACAATTATCATAGAAAATAGTATGAATACAAGTTTGATAGTGAGTTACGTTGTTATACACCCATAGTTGATAAAACAATATTATTGCTCTAAGCTCATGAACCTGATGCTTTAGGAAAACATAAATGGTACATAGTTGCCCCGCGGGTGCCTTGCCAAACACCCGGCATATTCAAATATAGTGCTATTGGTTACCGAAAGTATAGGTACACCAACGGGGAAGTCCAGTCCCAAATAGATCTATCCACAATATTCACACAGACTCCGTAGAGTAATTAACAGTTCATGATATGGGGACTTAAAGGGAAAGTAGAAGATAACTTAGGCAATAATTCATTCAGAATAGCATATAGTTGAAAAACACTGGTATTCATAGTTAAAGCATGTATCCCTCTCACGAGTTTATGAAATATTAAAGAGATTTAAAAGTGAGTTTGTAAATAAGCATGTATTCCCCTCGTGGGTTTATAAAATATAAAAACTTTAAAAGCGAGGCTATGAAATCTCACCTTAACAGTATAGTGAAATCTGATTGATGGCAAAAGTATATGAAATGAAAGTAACGGCTTCGTCACACAACCTGGGTAATATGTCAAGTCTTAGTTTGATTGGATATGTTTCAAAACTTCATAAAGTTTAATGTATATCTTTGATTGATTAATTTATGGAATTATTGCATCACTATTCAGGCTATCATAATTCAGAGGTCACGCAGTATCGTTTGAGGAGCCAAGGCACTTTAAATCGTAAACCCAGTAAACTCGTCAAGACAAATACCCAAATGGAACCCCTCACATGAAACTCCCTAGTATCGTGATACGATATGATTATAAGTTTCTTCAAAAACTAGTCGATGATAAGTTACGTTAAATATATAACGTAATTGATTGAAAATGCGTCGATCGTTGATTAATAATGACAAACGTATCGGGGTTTAACATAATTGAGTTTTATAACATTGATATATATGTTTATAATTTGTATGAAAATATCATATTTCATATTTTTAAGAATACAAAAATGACAGTATATACCCTTGGTTTATAAACTTTTACAATTTTAGTCCTTTATATATAAGTATATATAATTAAAACCTTTAACTTTAGAATTTGGCAAAACAACCCCTCATAGTTATGACTTTAGGAAAATGACATTTTTAGCCCCTTTAGTTATAAATTTTAGAAAGTTACGATATATACCCCTATGCATGGAAACTTTTGCAAAACAAGTCCAAAAAGCCATGCAAGCTTATTTTATGATTCCAAATGATATTTGTAGGTTATAGCTTATTAGTATAAGCTAAAATAAGATGTTTTAATGTAACAAAAGTTTAGAAAAAGGATTCGTTAGCTAGAAAATTAAAACGGGTCATTTTTAGAGTTTTTATAAAAAAACACATGGGTTTGAGGATTCAAGGCTTCAAACAAATTATTATGCAGAATATAAGCTTATAGAACAAGTTCTTAGGCTTACTTGAGCTAAAACGGGTCAAAATGGGGTTTTATAATCCGTACACCTAGAAAACGCACCGGGACTTCATTTTTCTTGTTCTTGGCTTCTATTATGAGCTTAGGGACTTCTTTTGATCTTCTATGGCTGCTATGGAAGTGTTAGAATTCCATTTGAGGGTATGAGATGAGATGTGGGGGATGATTTGAAATGAAAGGGGTGTTCGGCTATTTATAGCCTTCAAGGAGTCTTAGTGCCCAAGTTTGCTCATTTGATTAGTGTCAAGGCTACCTTAGCTGAATCATGGAAGCTAGAATGATGAGTAGGAAGAGCTAGAAGACTAGCTAAGCAAGGTGTAAGAATTTTGGGGTGTTTGTGTGGTTCGGCTAGAAAAGAACAACAAGGAGGTGATCAAGCTACTTGTAAGCTACTTGGTTGCTTGCTTGGTGATGTCATAGAGGTGCTTGAGGTGCTTGAGGTGTTTGGTTGCTTGCTTAGGAGTAAAAATGGGTCAAAATGAAAGAAAAGGGTGTCTGGTTCATTTTATTTTGGGTTAACGTTTAGGGTTTTAATTTCTAGTTAGGGTTAGGGTTTAGGATAGATTAAGGTTAAAAATTAGTGTTAGGATTAAGTTTTAGTGTTTAGGATTAGAGTTTAGGGCTTAGGATTAAGTTTTAGGGTTTAGTTTGAAGGTTTAGAGTTTCAAAATGAAATTAGGGTTTTTAGGGTTTCATTTAGGGTTTAGGGTTTTAAAATATGGATTAGGGTTAATATTAGGGTTTAGGAGTCATGTATTGAGTAATGTACCTTGTACAAAAGAGGTGGTATGAAATCAAGAATGAAAACGGTGGTAAAATGAGCTTGTTTGAAGGTGTGCTTAATAACTTGTACCTTTGACCTTTTAAGTGACTTGTACATTGATTTGGAGGGAAAGTATGATTCAAATATCGTATATTGATATTTGTACACATGCTTTAAAGGTTTGTACATTCATTTTATATGTATATATTACATATACTTAGGGTTTTGATGCAAATGTTATCGTTTAATGCTTGTTTTGAGATAATGCTTTGAAAAGTATGTTAAATGGATAATGTATTTGGTAAAAATGATATTAAGATATAGACTTGGCATATTAGGAGGTTTACATGATGTAAACATAGATATAGATGGCGTAGGTAGCTTGTGTGAACTTGTTTAGTTTGCTATGTAAACAATGTTATATAATAGAATGTAATAAAGCAAAAAATTTCCCCGTACAAACGTGATCATAATAAATTAGGTTGATTTTGCATTGATGAAAATTGTTGGTTGTTATAGTCCCCCATCCTTATAGAAATCTCGTCCCGAGATTTAGTTGAGTGCCGGATTGATGTCAAGGAATGATTATGAATTGAAAAAGAGTTGCTAATCATGTTGGATACAGATTTGGAAATGAACAGATGATGACTAGAGACTTAATTGTATAAAGGTAATAATGATAATGATTAAATGAAGAAAATTGTTTATACTAATGCCATACTTAAGCCCACTCATTTATAATTTGTCACTTACAAAAAGAGGCATCCCAATCCTTGTAACTAAGAATTTATAAATTTATAGTTCGATGGTTTATAATTTCCTTATTCAAATAAAGAAGCGTCCTAATTCATTTCAATAAGATGATTATAAATCATCCTACTTAAGCATAAAACATGATATCAAAACTGTGTTGAGTAGAAGATGTTTCCTTGGTGGTATGATTTTCCAAAATCACGAGAAGAATAATGAGACATTAAATCGCACGATACTGATCCAGAAATCATACTTGGAGAATTTGGCATACAATTCCTGCTTTCTGAGTAATTCTAAAATTATTCTCAGATGTTCTGCGTGTTCTTCTTTGTTACAAGGGTAGATAAGAATATCATCGATAAACACTATTACGAATTTGTCCAAGTATGGTTTACATACCTGATTCATGAGATCCATGAATATAGTAGGCGCGTTCGTTAAACCAAATGGCATTACTTGAAATTCATAATGTCCGTGTTCTGAAAGCAGTCTTAGGAATATCTTTATCCCTTACTTTCAGTTGATGATAACCAGATTTTAAGTTGATTTCTGAGTGAACACTCGAATCTTGAAGTTGGTTAAATAAGTTATTGATCCTGGGTAATGGGTAATGATTCTTTATGGTAAGTTTATTCAACTCCCGGTAATTGATACACAATCTGAAAAAAATAAGAAGAAAGACGGATCTCCTGGATATATACCTTTTGGTTTTTATACAGGATATGAGGCTCAGTCGGGTTTTCCTTTTATTGCCTCGGATGATTAAAGTTTCACCGTCGATTGGGATGTGGATGATTTTCTTGTTGTAGAGAATTTTGGCATTATACTTGGATAACCAATCCATACCAATGATGACGTTGAAATTACCATGTTTAATTGGCATAAGATTAATTTTGAAAGGTTGGTTTTACAAAATTAGGGGGCAGCCCTGGATAACGGTATTATGAAATAGTGAGGTATAAAACGGAATTGTATTATATCATGAACAACTTGCCTTTATATTTTACATAGTCAAGATTTGAGAAGTGTTTTTATTTATACCACACATCCTGTGGTTAGGTTCTAGAAACTATAACTAGGATCTAATCTAGTAGTCCGAGGGTCCTTTGTTTCTGCAGTTCCTGGTTTGATGGCCCACTTTGTTACAAGTCTGACATCTAACAGTACAAGGTCCTATGTGATGTAGAGTGCATCTCTTGCACAAAGGAAGGTTTCCATGGTACCTTTTGTTGTCAGTATAAGTCATGAAGGTTTCTTGCCTCTTATTCTGTTGTTGGTGGTGATCATTGCTACGGTTATTGTTATGGTAGTTGTTGTTGTTGCCGTTGGTGGTGTTCCTTCTATCCTCAAGCTTTCGTTTATTGTGTTTCATTACCTGTTCTATTAACTTCTGGGTCATGGTAATGGCTTCTTCCATTTTCTTAATCTCAGTTTGGGGACAATACTTCTTTATCAAGAGTCTTTTAAATTCAGACTAGGTGATCTTATAGGCTTGTTTTACTCCAATAGGATGGGCAAATGAATTCCACCAGAATAAAGCTTCCTTATTGAGTGTATTAATAGCGAATTTCACTTTGTTCTTCTCAGCACAATTGCTACGAGAAAATACCGTAATTCACTTTGATTCTTCTTCGGCAAAACAATTGCCAACGAAGAAAAAAATTAACCGATTTGTTTTGTTTCAAACCAGCGAATGAGACCAATAGATCCTTCTGTACCATTGAAGTAGAAAGATTGGCAACTCATAAACGTCTCGTAAGTGCATTTCCTTGTAATAGGAGTTCTTCTTGGTCTAGAGTTCCTACTAGGATCTTTAGTACTTGCCATCATTGCAGTTTGTGCTTCCAGAGCTGTGGCAACACTGTCAGCAACTAGTTTCCTGATGGCAGCATGAGTCCTGACTGATGCTTTAGATGTTGATGTCTTTTTGGGAGGCATCTATCAACATAAGACAACACAGAATAAGTATGATATCACAAGTCATTGTCAAAATTTTTATAGGTAGTGGTATTGAAATTATTTGACATATTATATGGATTCTTATTTTGATCCAAGTTCTAACGAAGTAATACACATCCTTTGGTATTACATTGTAGGATATAATGGAAAATTTTGGAATTTAAGATTTTTAGGATGAACATTCAAACAAGCATTTGACTTATTAGATTCCTCGGGGACTGGTTCACTTCCCAGTAGTCGTGGTATGATTCATAATGAGTTGTCTAACTCTGCAAAGATAGACTCATCGAAGGGATAATCTGGTGGTGGTGTAGTTAACCTAATTGATGATGTTGTTCTTAATGATGAGGACGGAGATAACGAGAAATGACATATATGATATTGAAATGGTAAAGTAAAATGGAATTACAACTTTATTTATAGATAACTTATCTTACATATCTTATATATCCCAAAATCTAACAGGTGTTGATACTTATGCTACGTGTCCTTAGATAAAAAGTGACAAAGATAAGGTTTCGATCTAGTAGTCTTGGAGTTTACGAAGTGTGTCCTATAAGATTCTTCATATATAATTGATGGCGATCTTGGATATCCTCAAGGGTTATTTCTAAATCAGAAATCCTAAAGTGAACAAAAGCAATCTTGTCTCTCTGTCCCATATGCTTCTTCTGTAGTTTAAGTATCTGTGCGCGAGCTTTCTTAAGTTTGGTTTTTACTTCATCAAAATCTCTTGGTATGATTATCTAACCATTAGCAAATCTTTCTTCTATTTTCTCAATATAGTGAAAAGAGAGTTCTTCTAAGTAATTCAAAATACTTTCAATCTGTTTCTCATGGTGTTTTACACGCATCTTGATAGAACTTTTTCCTAATTCATATATCTGATGTGGGGTAGGAGTATAAGTTGAGAAAGATGGCGGTACTAGGATACAGGCTTGCTTCCGAGATGAATTAGATAACGTAGTTGAGGAAGAAGATGGGGGATGGATTTGCTTCTTAGGTGGTAATAATTCTTCAGGAACAAAGAAATATCGAGGATCAACCAGTAGTGATGGTGGTAATACCGGAGATGGAGTCAAAATAGCTGGTGGAGTAATAGGATGTGGTGCTGGAGTAGGTGATTCTTTAGCATAAAATGCTTGCATAACTTTCACGTAGGGGTTATCATGAAAAAGTAAAAGAGTTGGTGAAGCTGTTGGAACTAAACCAAATGAGTTATAATATCTCTATTATATAAAGAGATACAGGTTGTAGGTTTTAGGTGTGGTTTTTGTGAACACCAGAAAACGTGTATGTGTGTACATAGAAAATATGTATACGTCTAGTTGTGTGATGTAGCCTCAAGGTCAAGGTACCTTGATCCTTGTTATTATTGAGTAACACGATCTATACTGATCATATAGATTTGAGGCTTGGTGGAAATGTATGATAATAAAATCTTGTTTAACAATAACGATGTTCTTTATTTAATTCCGTTGTGCATATTGTTTTCATTGTTATTGTCAATCCTAGATATAAAGATCTAAACAATATGAGCTTAAACGATCTCAGAATATATCACGTGCTTAGGTTCTATCAGGTGGTATCAGAGCCTTGTGGCTTATGATATCTAGGATCACAAGGTGTTTTCTTTATCGTGTTTATTTTGAATGGCATCGTGAAGGAGAAACAACAACAGCAGGTATTGAATGGTGTAAAGAAAACCTAGGGTTTTATCTAGGGTTTTTTATTGTTCATGGAACAAGCAGAAGATGTTTTGATCAATCAAAATTATTTTTGTTTCTACTAGCTTTAGTGAGTCGATCCTTAGATTGATGATGAACCCTAGTAGGAGTGAATAATGAAAGATGCTTAAAGATTCAAGAAAACCTTAATTTGTCGAGTATACAAGTTGTCGAGTATACAAGTAACATTACTGCTTGTTAGTACTACCAAGAATAATTAATACTGCTCGTTACTTTTGATTATTATTGTTAATATTGTTCGAACATGAGTTAGTACTACCATAATGAGTTTATGCTTCCTTGAATGTTTTAAGTGCTGCTCGTTAAATGATCAACGCATGTTACTTGTGCTGCCAGCTTATATACACGTTTGTGCTACTCGTCAAGTATGGAAGTAAGTGTTAGTGTTGCCAAGGTATTATTTGTTATATGCTTACTACTGCTCGTTACATATATACTACTGCCAAGATTCCTCGTTACTACTGCTGCCAAAGACGACACAAAGTGACAGCTTACTGACACTAAAAAACCGTCACAAAAAGAATGGGAGGAAGGAGAATGAAAGATTAGTGACAGATTAGTGACAGATTAAGTGTCGCTAAAAGCTATGGGAGGAAGGAGAATGCAGATTAGTGAAAGATAAAGCGTTGCTAAAAACATAGGAGAAAGGAGTAACCTTAACAGTGGTAATTACTTAGTACTGCTTCCTTTAAATGTTTATACTGCCAGTTTAATTTTAGTACTGCTCATTCATAAATTAGTACTACTGGCAAAGAAAGTTTCAGCTGCTAGTATTGATAGATATCGGGTAACACATCATTTTGGTTCTTGGCTGAGTTAAGATCTTGTACAACACACACAAAAGGAAGTTAATACTGCTGTGTGGTTGTTAATACTGCTAGGGTTAGTAGTTACTATTGTTGGTTACTACTGATTAGTTTAAGGGGAAGTTAACAAACTAATTTTGTTTTAAATGTTCTTAAAACGATTAAAAGGCTCATTTTTTGGATTGAATTAATTGGTTACAAAGATGATTAATTATCAATTATTTGACGTTGAAGTGGAGTTTCACAGGTTTGTGTTCTTATCATATCTCAAATGGCTTACAACATTTGGATTTGTGTTTTCAATATTGTGACAAAGACTTGTCAAAATCTAGCAAAGGTATGTGATTTACAAACTTATTGTGCTCAATCCACACATTTGCTATCACTTGTTATGTGTCTCATAGAAGATGAGGATTTTTGTCAAGAGATTGCAGTTTACTTATATTTCACAGATTTATTTATAAGTTTGACATCAGGTGGATAATATAAGATATAAGACACAAGTTTGGGTTGTTCTACTTCAGCATCAAGTTCGTAATACTTAGTTTTCTTCATCAGTAATCATTACATAGAGCTTACAGAATTGAAGATTCATGAAAGGGTTAACATATGGGTTTCAGGGGAAGCTTATTGACAAGATGTTTAACCATCAGGACATGTTCATGCACCACTTGAGGTGAAAGGTTTCATTACTACTGCTAGTTATTTATTACTACTGCTAGTTTAAGTTTCTACTGTCTTAAATTCATTATTCTTATTATGCGTCATGGAGGATAATTTAAGACATTAGAAGATTGGATTAGTAGTGTAGTATGTGATTTGTGGTTGTAAAGAATCAAGTTGCATATCTTCACAAGATCCTTATTGGATTATGACAAAATGGGGAAGAAGATTACAGAGATTCGCATCTTATTATGTGTGGTGGCATGGCAAGCTTACAAAGGAAATCTGAATTAAGGGGAAGTTTGTTTCATTCAGGGAGATCCATGATCTCAACTTCAGGGGAAGCTTTGATTAAAGGCTTTATGATGAAGTTCGTACAAGAACATGTTTGTTTTGTCATCAATAAATAGGGGAAAATTGTTGGGAATTCTAGATTTGATGATACAAAAGAAACAAGTAATGAAACAAAAGGACTTAAATGCAAAGCTAGAATTCTTCAAAAGATGGAAGATTTTGAAGATTCTAGTATATCACTTTAATGAAGAAAGAGATTCAGAAGATAAACTTAAATGTTTAAAAGATTTATTAATATCTTTATGCTTATTCCTTTGTAAACCTAATATCTCTATTATATAAATAGATATAGGTTGTAGGTTTTAGGTGTGGTTTTTGTGAACACTAGAAAACGTGTGTGTGTGTGTACACAGAAAATATGTAGACTTCTAGTTGTGTGATGTAGCCTCAAGGTCAAGGTAACTTGATCCTTGTTATTGTTGAGTAACACGATCTATACTGATCATATAGATTTGAGGCTGTATGATAATAAAACCTTGTTTAACAATAACGATGTTCTTTATTTAATTCCGTTATGCATATTGTTTTCATTGTTATTGTCAATCCTAGATATAAAGATCTAAACAATCTGAGCTTAAACGATCTCAGAATCTATCACGTGCTTAGGTTCTATCAGGTGGTATCAGAGCCTTGTGGCTTGTGATATCTAGGATCACAAGGTGATTTCTTTATCGTGTTTGTTTTGAATGGCATCGAGAAGGAGCAGCAATAGCAGCAGGTACTGAATGGTGTAAAGAAAACCTAGGGTTTTTGATTGTTTATGGAACAAGCAAAAGATGTTTTGATCAATCAAAATTATTTTTGTTTCTACTAGCTTTGGTGAGTCGATCCTTGGATTGATGATGAACCCTAGTAGGAGTGAATAATGAAAGTTGCTTGGAGATTCAAGAAAGCCCTCATTTGTCTAGGGTTTGGTCGTTTATTAGAATGAAGAAAAAGGCAGCAGGTTTTGATCTTGTTTGATTGTAAACCCTATTGATCTAGGGTTTGAATCTGTGTGTGTGATAGAGATGAGTATGATGATGATAGTATATGCTGATCGGATCAGTATATATACTGTACGCGCAAACCTGACGCTTAATTTGATTTATGCTGGAACACATGCATAAAGATCAGAATTTAAGAAGGATTAGTTTGCATCTGACGCACAAGAGTACAAAACCTAAGTCGTTGTGATTTAAGCAGGTTGTGATTTGAATTCGTGGCGATGATAATCATATCATCATGATTAGTGGTGATGATGTTTATAATTTGTGCTATGACGAGTAAGGTTGGTACTATGTTGTCGAGTATACAAGTAACACTACTGCTTGTTATTACTGCCAAGAAGAATTAATATTGCTCGTTACTTTTGATTATTATTGTTAATACTATTCAAACATGAGTTAGTACTGCCATAATGAGTTTATGTTGCCTTGAATGTTCTAAGTGCTGCTCGTTAAATGATTAACGAATTTTACTTGTGCTGCTAGCTTATATACACGTTTGTGCTGCTCGTCAAGTATGGAAGTAAGTGTTAGTGTTGCCAAGGTATTATTTGTTATATGCTTACTACTACTCGTTACATATATACTAATGCCAAGATTCTCCGTTACTACTGTTGCCAAAGATGACACAAAGTGACAGCTTACGGACACTAAAAAACTGTCACAAAAGAATGGGAGGAAGGAGAATGAAAGATTAGTGACAGATTAAGTGTCGTTAAAAGCTATGGGAGGAAGGAAAATGCAGATTAGTGACAGATTAGTGACAGATAATACAAATCCATCTTATTAACAAACTTTGATAATTAGTACCTTAACAGTTGTACAAAATAAAATACTTCCTTAACCTTATAAAAAATATAAACAAAAAACTAACATCTCAAATCAACATACTAAATCATTCACCTCCCTAAACATTATCATAAAATCACTCACTCTTTTTCCCCAACCAAAATTAACAATTATAGAACCTACAAACCCAATATTCCTACCACTATTCCAAAACTAAAAATACAACCTACATAAAAATTACACAAACTAACCACTTAACTAAACCAATTACCCAACAACCAAATACTAAAACATCTAAATACTTAACAACCCAAATTTACTACTCCAAACAAACATACTAAAATCCATAAATTACAAATAAAACACTAAAAAATAACATAATACATAAATAAAATAAAAACCAAACACAATAAACTATAAAATACATGTTCGATTGATATCTTTTGACTTTTAGTTATCATGCGCATACGTTACCATTCCCCCTTTCAAACTCTACATTTCACTAAACAACTACCAAACAAAACAACTCCACCACTTACCCCCTACTATCAAAGCATCATTGCTTATTTGTCTGAGATAGAGAGCTCACCTCGACGCAATCAAACTTCAACCCACTAACCAATTCAACATCTAAATTAAACAATAACATAGAGAGATAATGCTGACATTATTACTCTACTCACATCTGTATATCCCATGCAAAACAAAATTATACTCTCTCGCGCTCGAATGTTTAATGATCTCTGGCTCATAGCGCTCGCGCTCATCTCATCACTGTGAGAGTGATGAGAGTGTGTGAGATCATCTCACTTCAGCTTTATCCCAGTCTCTCCCTGTATACTTATTTGAATAACATAATATACCCACTGTGTTACCATGACCACACTCTTCATGAAGACAACTCTCATAGAATCATGATCTAGCCTACGATGTGTACGCAAAAGTTACCTGTTGAAGGAGTGAATGTCATATCACTCTGTCTCACATGTCATGTGTGCTAAAAACATGTGAGGAAGGAGTAACCGTAACAGTGGTAATTACTTTATACTACTTCCTTTAAATGTTTATACTGCCAGTTTAATTTTAGTACTGCTCATTGATAAATTAGTACTGCTGGCAAAGAAAGTTTCAGCTGCTAGTATTGATCGATATCGGGTAACACATCATTTTGGTTCTTGGCTGAGTTAAGATCATTTCAATTCCGTGGGAGACATCGTGTAATTCCATATACTTTTGTAATCATTAAGATTTTGGTATCATTCGTTAACTCGGTTAGTTTACCTTGGCTAAATTATTACTCTTGTATTTATTATGACGTTTGAAGGCTAATACCTTTGGGTATTAGCCATTATTATGAAGATTTGAATGTTTGGTATTTGTTTATATCGATTTCTTGATTTATCGTTGTATGCTTGTTTATGTTTATCAATTTATACTTGTTTACGCGCTTTTGTATGTGACCTATCATTCAACTGGATCTAGCTAAGTGGACCAAGCGGATCTAGAGTCTGGGATAGCTCTCCATATAGTAATTTATACATCTAGAATAATAGTTACACAAGTATTGTCCTTCTAAGTCTGTGTCTAGGATATGCTTCAGGCTTAACTAGTTAATTGGATATTGCCGATGGTTTATTGATCATGTTGACTAGCAGGTGACCTAGATAATTCAACAAATAACGTTCTGATTCCATTGGATAGTTGGACAAGTGGACTACTAGTGTATAGATTGCCATTAAGCGGTAAGTGGGTAAAGTCTCTATGAGCTAGGGTTTAACAAGATCACCATTGCTTTAATCCCTAAGATAGATTATAATCAGCAAATAAGGATGCTTTATGCGGATGCTTTAATTGTAACAGAATTAATGTGTCTATGTCTTAGGATGATGTAACGCCTAAGTCTTAAGAACAATATGCCACCTCGAGAGAAGAAATTATTGCACTTAATAAACAAGACTTATTAGGTGGGTTATGCTTCTCCTGGGATTTGACATTGAGATTAAGGATAAAAAAAGGGCAGAAAATTTGGCTACCGATCATCTGTCGAGGCTTGAGAACCCAGATTTGGGAACCTTCGTAGAAGAGGAAATAACTGATGAATTTCCCAATGAGCATCTCATGATATTAAAGGCGGAGCTCAATAACGATGAACCATGGTATACTGATTATATTAACTACATCGTTGGAAAGATCATACCTCTGAATTGGACGCCTAAAAAAAGAAGAAGATTTTTCTCTCAAGTTAAGTATTATTTTGGGATAAACCGTATGCGTTCAAGCTATGCTCGGACAATGTAATGAGAAGATGTGTTGCTGGGAATGAAATCTTTGAAATCATGGAACATTGTCATTCCGGACCAACTGGAGGACATCATAGTGCGTCAATTACTGGAAGAAAAGTATATGAATCTGGATTCTATTGGCCTATCATTTTTAAGGATGCTAAGGATTATGTGATGAAGTGCGATGCAAGTCAGAGATCAGGAAACATATCATCGAGAAGTGAGATGCCTCAAAACAACATTCAGGTATGTGACGTATTTCATATATGGGGATTAAATTTTATGGGACCCTTTCTGAACTCAAAAGGGAATAAATATATATTAGTAGAAGTAGATTACATCTCAAAATGGGTGGAAGCTCAAGTCCTACCTACAAACGGTGTTCGCGTTGTAATTATGTTTTTAAGAAGGATATTCGCAAGATTCGAGGTTCCTAAAGCTTTGATTAGCGATCGAGGGATGCATTTTTGCAGCTCTCATTTAGAAAAAGCCTTGCAGAAATATGGAGTGACTCATAAATTATCTACTGCATATCACCCTCAAACCAACGAACAGACTAAAGTGACCAATAGAGCTAATAAATGTATTCTGGAAAGATCGGTTGGGTATAACCCAAAGAATTGGCAAGAAAAGCTCGACAACGCATTATGAACATTTAGAATTGCTTACAAAACGGCCACTAGATGCACCCCTTTTAGATTGGTTTACGGAGAAGCTTGTCACCTACCTATGGAAATCAAACATAAGGCATATTGGGCATTAAAACAATGTAATATGGATCTCACGGCTGCTGCAAAAAAACCGTTTCATGGAACTTAATGAATTGATGGAGTTAAGAGATGAAGCATATGAAAACACCCGGATCTAAAAAGAGCGAAATAAGAAATGGCATGACTCTAGGCTTCGAGGGGATAAAAATTTCAAAGAAGGAGATAAGGTGTTAATATTTAACTCTAGATTTAAGATGCATTCGGGTAAGCTTAAATCAAAATGGTACGTCCCGTGTGTATTAAAAACCATGCATCCATATGGAACCGTGGAAATTATCGATAAAAATGGAGTCAGTTTTAAAGTTAATGGACATAGGTTGAAAAAGTATCACGATGGATATAATAATGTGGAAGAGAAAGAAGTGGTTGAGTTGAAATAAAAAGGAAGCTGAAGAAAAGTCTTAAAGACTTTGTTGTAAACAAAAGTGCTTCCCGAGAGACAACCCGGAATGTTATTTAATTTGGTTATCGAGTCTGTCTTCCCAGACTTGAATACGGCGTATCCAAACCCCATGGATACGGCGTATTGAATATTTTATTTTTCATGCACTTTAAAAACATTATTGTCAATTCTGCGAATACGCCGTATTTATTTATTTGATACGCCGTATCCACAGACTGACCCGTATTTAGTTTGTTTTAGTTTAGTTTAAATTAACCGTAGGTACCAAGATAGGATTGCACTTGTTTTTTCTATATCTTACACAGGACCTCGTGAAGGAAATATCGATGAATATTGGTGAAGAATTTACCAATCTGGAAATCTTAAAGTGTTGAGTCTTGAAACTTTAAGGAGGCTGTTCAACATGAAATCTTGCTCATAAACGCAAATTGGAGAATCGACAAGCAAATATTTAAGGGATTTTCTCATCTAATTCTTTTTAAATTCCCGTATTTCATTTTTTTTTCTATACATTCATGAGGTCGTTGTATAATTCAAAGTGGGTGGGTGGTGAATTTAGAATGTTTTAGTTGTCCTAATTTTCACCAATAAAAATGTTAAATTATGCTCAAATTAAAAAAATTTCAAGCATACTTTTATGAAATTACATGTTACATAACCCACACACAATAACCCTTGTTAGATATTGTGAGGATTTAACCTTTCCGTTTCCAAATGTTTACCCAAATTCCACAAAATATGAGTGTGCCGGTGATGTTGTAGACTTTAGAACTTGGCTTGGTATATCTATTCGAGACCACAATAATGAGTATTATGGATTTAATTGGAGTAACTTGTTTAAATTGGTAAATCTTAGGATTACAACCAAATCGCCTTTACATGTTGTTTATTAACTAACTACACCGGTTAGTTAACCTCCCGTTAAACCCTTTCACTCTCATCTTTAGAGTGATGATCCACTAGAACAACCCGGATCCACTAGAACAACCCGTAGAGCCAATCCTTTAGGAATTTACACCAACTATTTGTTTCATTACACCCTTACACCTTAACCTACCCTGTTAGATTAAGTTTAATTTACAGTTGCTAGTTGCTTAAAGTGTAAAGTTTGTATTTCCCGAGTCTTGTGTCATTTTCTATCTTTGGTGCGGTTGGAAATTTGCACATTGCAAATGGGAATGTATATTAGTAGTCAAAGCTCATGTGATTTTACTACATTCACAATTAATGGTGAATCCAAAGAACGAAGAAATTACCGAAGGAATTATCCGAAATTATTATGATCGTGAAGATGGTGAAACTACACCGAGATTTGAAGTATAGTTAGCAATAAAAAAAGAGAAAGAAAGTTTGAAGATAATCGTTTCACAAAGAGCATTACCGAAGGAATTACACAAAGGATCGATTATTCATTGATACATCAAAGAAAATCAAGTATGTAGAGTATTGTATAAAGTGGAAGATATCGCCACTTACCATGTAGAGTATGTAAAGTTTTGGGATGATTGAGAAGTTGACCGTTATGGGAACGCCAACTTAGGTTGTTATTTTTGATCTATGATGTAACATCCCGAAATTTCCAGAATTTTAAAGAATTATTTTAACCGTTGACTTCTCGAGTCTGACTTGACTTTTTGACTTTTGGGTCTTTCGTTGCCTCATAAAAGCAATTACCGCGTGACCGGTAAAATTTTCGGAACATATTTCAAATAATAAATCATATTTATTATTATAATTCTCAAGTGGAAGTTATTTTTAACATATTTGGTTCGAAAACGAAAAAGATATATATTAATTCATAGTTGAATTAACAAAAACGACCAGCTAAACCACATTTTCATAACTCGGACCCTAAAGCAATTTGATGCAAAACGATATTCCAGACAACTTTTTAGTTTTACCCGAGACTTGAAAACACGCAGAAGAGGGCTAAAACAGCCTCGCAAAGTTTTGAAAACTGTCACAACGTGTACCGACACACAAAAATAATTAAATTATTTTTGATTATCACTATTTTATTTAATAAAAAATATTAAATAAAATCATTTAACATTTTGTTCAAAAAAAAAACGTTCGTTAATAACACGAATATTAATCGTTTAAACTTTTTATTTTAACGGTCACAAATAATATTAATAGATATTTTTTAAATGTTATAAAAATCTCTATGAAAACAGTATTAAATGAATATTCATTTTTATCAGAAAAATGATTTGGAAAACAAGGGCGCAAGTTTTGTGACTTGAATCATCCGATAAGTCGCTCAAACGAGCCCCGAACGACTATTTTACAAAATAATACTCGAAATTTACATATTTGGTCCCTGTGAAAAAGTTACAAAATTTCACCCTCAAGTTTTTAACACTTGTCACAAATTTTAAAACTTTTTATATAAATATAAAAGTTTTTATTTAATTTTATTTCCATCTCACATTTATACACACACACAAATACATAAATGCTCTCATCTCCCTCACCAAATATTCGGGCAGGCCTCACCCACCACGGCCTCCCGCCGGCCAACGGAAAACTTTTCCGGGTGACGTTTCGGGCCAACACCAAAAACAACACACTCATGGAACCGATCACCCGATCCCCATTCCACGCCGCTCGCGCCTCCAACCCCCTCCGGCAGCCACAGCTGGCCACCACCGTCATCATCATCATCATCCCACGCACCACCACCGTCCTCACCACCCTACGCCACCTCTCCACCCTCGACAGCCCCTAAAAGGGTGCGTTCGGTTTTGTATTCAGCACCAACAAGTGCGTATGTTTCGGGTATAAAACAGCCACAAAGGGCGTGTTTGTTTTTTTGTTGAAAATCACCACTAAGGTGATGTTTGTTTCGGCAGTTAAACAGCCCCGATGAGGGTGCGTTTGGGTTGACGAAAACACCACAAAAGGGTGTTTGTTTTAGGTTTAAAATTCAGTTAGGGCGCGTTTGGTTCTGATAAACACTACACGTGATGTTTGTTTGTGTGGTTAAACAGCCCTTTGGCTGTTTGGTTTTGGGCAACCCCACAAGGGGTGAGTTTGGTTTACTAGAATCGGGAATGGGGTACGTTTGGTTGGTTTGCTAGCCTCAGCGGGTGCGTTTGGTTGGGATTGAAAAGCATAAGGGGCGTTTGGTTCAGCAGATTTCCATAAGGGGGCGTTTGGTAGTGAGCAGATTTACCGAAAGGGTGTTGTTTGGGTTAAAATGAATTAACAATAAATATATCTAATATTTTATTAAATATAATATTTTTAATAAGATTGATAAATTATAAATCGAATATATATATTGGTGGTTTAAAATTGGTTAAATAAATATGATATTTATTATTTTGTTTAGTTTAGACATAATAACATATATATATATATATATATATATATATATATATATATATATTATTATTATAATATTTTATTATAGATATATATATTATCTAAAACACGTGGGTGTTTGAAATATCGAAACGCAAATAATTGTAATATATATTGATTGAGGGAAAATGTTAGATTTTATAAATATGGAAAACGATAAATAAACGGAAATGTCATGGTGAAATTTATATAAATTTTTATATTTAGTAATGTTTTACTAAAGCTTCTATTATTTATAAACTGATAAAAGGGACTAAACTATATTTTAAGGATGTAATGATTTGTATTATACAATAACCGGATAAACGAACAAAAACTATACTTTTACAATGAGATAACTGTTTTAGACACGAACAGTCGAAGAAACGAAATATAATTTTTAAAATATTACTTTATATTTTATAATGGTTATAAACTGTTATAAACATCGGTTGTTTAATTCATAACGTTAGGACATTTGTCTACTTTTATTCAAAGTATTTTTATTAACTAAATAAGTGTCAAACTAATTGGTTTAATTATTTACACCCACTTATTATATAATACTTGCAAAGCATTATATACGTCACATTAATCTTTGGATTTTCTGTATTGGTTATATAACTCACGGTATGAGTTATATAAGGGGTTTATTTTTCATATGTAATATATATATATAATGTATTACATACTCTGCGTTCATTTTCAATCCATTTATTTAGCCAACCACCAAGATATTACAACTTTAAATCAAAATCTTTTATCAACGTGTCGCGTTGACATAACAATTCATCGGGAAACCCAAACACATTATCCTAGTCTAGTGGGACTTATCCGTTAAGTGTAATTGCAACTTCTTGATCGAGCCGTTTCGTCTTCTGTTCATGTTGTGCATATTAGATGCCTATCTGTCAATCGGTCTTCGTCATCAATATGAGTTTATAGCCCCTCTTTCACTTGTTTTACATTACTTTACAAATCTCGGGGGAGAATACATGCTCATTATAACGTGTTTACATACTTGTTTACATACTCATACTTATACTCATTTACAAACTGGGTTACTTGGTCTATAATATAAAACCTCTTTTTTAGGGAATTAAGTATTTAAAGCTGTTTATGAATACAATGGTTACTTCTTCATTGGACACAAGTATTTTCAGTTATCATCCCCTGTTTACGTGTTGCCTAAGTAGCGATTAGACCACTCAATGCCCGAACTATCATGAATTGTTAATTTCTTGACTGGAGGACCGGTTGAGGAAGCGCGGAGATGTTATAATAGATTTATTGGGGACTAATTATCCCTATCGATGTGAGTAGCGTTCACTTGCCGGTTTGCAGGGACAAAGGATTATAATACATGTCGAATCTCATTTGGTGTCTTGGTCAGACACCAGTAGGGCAAAGGCATTTGGATATTATATTGCTTACATAAATTAGCTTCGGTCTCATGAGCTTAGCGCAACAGTAGATACATTTTGTGTGATACTGTATCTGTTATAGTAGTCACATACATTTTGGAAATCTTGTGGTCCACACTACTTTGTTAAACATTACGGATTATTAAATATTTTTTATTATACTGCGGTGGAGCAGTAGACACTATACTCTTTTGATTTCAACATTTACGTTTACGAAAATCTATGAACTCACCAACTTTATGTTGACATTTTTAAGCATGTTTTTCTCAGGTGAATTAGATTGCTTGGATTATCTGATGTGCATTGGAGTCTAAATTAACAAGATTTCATTCATGGATTTCTACATACATACAAATGATCAAATCTCGTAGTATTATTTTCAAGCTTCTTGTGGTGATGCAATTATGGGACAAATGTTATATCAATTTCAAGAAAATCAACGAGATTGTTTTTCAAACGACGCATTTAGAGGTCGTTCTCTTGTATCATGTGCTGTTGTATTATGAAGTAACGCCCCCGGACATTACTTCCACTACAACTTACTTTTGGGGGTGTTACATATGATCAAGACGTTGTAAATAGTTGTGTCTTTGTCATAATAACGGTCAGGAAATAAGTGTCTAGCAACTTGTATCTTAATACTTAATCTATTTTCTTATTGGTTTTTATTTAACAACAATTTACTTCCCTCTAACCTAATGATTAGCAGCTGGTTTTACTCGAACGTGGATGTGATCGAGCTTGTATGTCTATCCCGTGGATTCGGGTGTGTATGCATGTCTCAGCTAATGTGATTACCAACGAATTCTATTGAATATATTATATGTAGAATTGACAAATTAAAAGATTACGCGGAATCAATATTAAGAATTATCGGATCATCATTGATGATAAGAACCCTAACAATTTAAATGAGTGTAGTCGATTATGTGATTTTGATTTTATGAGTGTGGTTAATTCTGTGAGTGTGGTTATGTGAAGATGTTTCATATTTCTAGATGTTAATGTTAATTTGTTGTTTATGGTGTGATTCGAATCATTATTCAAATTCATTTGATTTTTTAAAATCTTAACTCCTTATAAAGGAAAAAGTGGATATTTTTTAAAAATGAAAAAATTGAATTTTTGAAACTATCTAGGGAAAGTATGAATCTATTTATGGTCTGAATCTATGTTAGGATTCTTGATTTGATGAGACAAAGTGAATAAAAGAATGAAACAAGATGGAAACAAGAAGGACCAAAATTGTCATCATGAAGTTCTACAAGATGTAGAAGAAAATAAAGATTTGGTCAAAATAAGATAAGAATGAATATTAATGAGAAGATAATTAATTGATTCTCTCATCAATATATTAATTAGTTTCCTTGTAAGCCTAGGACTCCTTATGCTATAAAAGGAGGTCTAGGCATTTAGAAAATCTATCTAGAGCAGAGTCGACTGATGAGAGTCGAATAGTAAAGGTGTGTGTGTGCACACCATAGTTAGTAGTTAATTAGTAATAGACATATTATAGATGTATAGTAGTAGTTAGTAGCCCCAAGATATAGTTGGGGTAATAGGGAAAACGTTCAATGAAAAACCTTGTTGTTAACATTGTTCTTATTGGTTAATTCCGCTGTGCATTTTGTTACCAATGTTATCATAATCCTAGATGAGTTAAACGATTCTTAACAATTGGTATCAGAGCGGGTTGCTCGTGATATCTAGGATCACATGGTGTTATTATTGACAAATTCAAGAAGAAAAAGAAGAGTCGAGTTCTTGTTTTGGTAGTTAGGTCAAAATCGGTGTAAACAAGGGTTTTATGCAAACTCTAAATTCGATTCATGCTGCTATTTTATCATTATGTCTTCTTGGTGCTAATGTTCATATTTATCTAGCATGTTTCTGTCGATTGCTCAACAAATTATTAAGGCTAGAAACAAGTCCCTTATATAGTAAAAACCCAAATTTTTAGGGTTTGTATTCAAAAACAGATTCAACACCAATAAGTATTTAAGAAGATGTGAATGACATCATGATGGAGCTGTAGGAGTTTCAAGATTCGATATCAATGATGATGAAGCAGCAGCAAGAAGATATTATAACAGCAGCAACAGATGTATACATGGAAAAGATTTGGTTTTAAAGATGGAAGATTTGAATTCCTGGTTTTTAGGGTTTTGTTATGGAAGTAACGTGTGATGAAAATACTGCTGGTATTATACACGTTTCTACGCTTGGGCTCAAAAGATACATTAATATTACTACTTTATACTGCTTTGGCTTCAAGGTATGTTTCTATTGTTGGATAACAGTTACTACTACAGTCGAGTTTTTAAAACAGAATATAGTACTACTGTTCGTGCATTGGAACAGTTATACAAAATATTACAACTGTTATAGGCATGTGGTATTGAAGGAAATGGGCTCAAAAGAATAAGATTTGTGAATATCATTGGCTGTTGATTGGCCATGTAATGTTACAGTTGCATGTATTTTTCGTCCAACATGATTAGTAAAGTATGGGAATGCATGTAAACGTGATATTGGTAGTATTCATTTTGGTATATGAATCACGCATGTTTCTTAATTCAAGTTTTGGTTAGTGTTGCACAAAAGAATATTAGTACTGTTATTAACAGTATTATATTACTACTGCTTTGGGCGTATATAATGTTTGGGCTCAAAGAGAATTACTACTGCCAATGGGTTTCTTTTGCTGCTACTGTTCATTATTACAGCTTGGGTTAAAACGCAGGCAAACTGATGTTGGTACTATTTGAGCTTTGTCAAATACTATTCGTGTAAATTGGTATTATTCAAACATTGGTTATTTATACTGTTCAAAGCTCGTGATGTTAAACTGTTCTTACTTGGAGGATTTTGGAACGTGATTAGTTTGTACTGCCAAGTGAAGAAAGTTTGTACTGTTCGAGTGAAGAAAGTTTGTACTGTTAGTTGTATCCGAGAAGAGTTTATACTGCCAGAGTTGTCCGATAAAGCAGTTTGTACTGCTAGCATTGTGCGATATCGGATAAAACACACAGTTTGGTTCTCGGATAGTTTGTTCTTAGCCTGATCTATGGATAGTGGTTTTGAGAATTGGCAAGCTACAAGGGATAGGAGAATTTTTAGGTGTTGGTTTCATTTCAACACAACAAATGGTAATCAATTCACCATGTCTAACCGGCACTAAGATTTGGCTATTCTAGTGCAAACGGCATCTGGTAAAGAATTCTCAAATCCGTTGATAGCTGATAGTTTGCTAAAAACTATATGGTTCTCAACTCACCATGCTTCACAATTAAGAGTTGGCTAGTCCAAAGCAAACGGCTCTTGGTAAAGACTTCTCAAATCCGTTGATGGCTGATAGTTTGCCCAAAACTATATGGTTATCAATTCACCATGTTTTATTATGAAGAATTGGCTATTCCGGGGCAAACGGCAACCGGTAAAGAATCATCAAATCCGTTTATGGCTGGTAGTTTGCCAAAAACTATACATTTCTGTGATTCACTTCAAAGTGATGAGGATAGTTTTGAACTTATTGAATTGATGATTCTTTGTACCAATTTTCTTACCATGGTTCGTGATTTGGAGAATTTAAAAACCACTTATCTGATAATGAAGAAAGTTTGGGTGAGGATGCATCCAAACAGGGGAGGATTGATGATGCAGATGCAGAGGTTACCTTCATTGATGAGACTTCAAATGATGCTAGAAACAAGAACAACAAGATTTCAAACAGCAATTAGAAGTGAAGAAGTGTTTGGATACATCCTCCTGGTGATCAAGAAGCTTACATTGAAGAAACTTGATGATTAACAAGTGAATATCAAGTTTAGGGGAGGATTGTTGGGAATCGTATCTAGCAAAAAAAAAGATGTTTTTGTCTAAATAAGAAGGTTTATACATAATAACCAAACCTTCGGAGAAAAAATTACTCAACACATATTTATTTTCTCTATATAATCTATCTACCTATCCAATTAAAGAAGAACAAAGATTAACTACTGCATCGTTAACTCAATTAACCATAGACGCAACGCTATTTATGACATAATTAATATGTGTTATCGTCTTAAAAAACGGATAACCACAATATCCTCATATTATTACTCCTAACATAAGATCACACACAATCAGGGATGGAGCTAGTAGGGTGACTAGTGGGTGCTGAGCCACCTCTAATCAACCTACTTATCTCACGAGTTACTTATATTACACGCCGTTTTTCTACTAGTTTTTTACCTTTGCCCCATTATCACTATAACGTTTTGCGTTAATCACGACCGGCCTCCTTTAACTAAATATCCTGGTTTCGCCTCTGCACACAATCAACGATCTCAGCTAGAAATACTCCAAAATCTCATGCAAACCTAATATAGTTTTATAGAGAAGATGCGGTATAGTTTCAAGTCGGAGTAATATTTTTAGAGCCAATACTTCCTTCCGAAAAATAAGATAAAAGGCAATAAAACAAGGGAAGCCAATATCAAATTCGTTATCTTGTAAAACTTTAGACATGTACGTACTCTTTTGTTACTCCAATTTAGTCAATAGTCATATAGAGAGAAAAATAAGTATGCGTGCATGAGTTAGTTTCTTACATGGATAAAATCAAACATCATAGAATTATGAATTAAAAACATCAAGACATACAAAATACATACCTCCAAAAAGATTACTAGAATGACGAATGTGATCGAAACTTTTATATAATCCAGATATAGAATAATGGGACATTTTACTTTTTCAATAGGATCGCATAGGCTAATGGGTTATTTATATATTTCAATTATTTTTTAATAAGGCGGCATGTATTGATAAAAAGCAACTATTCCATATCAAATTTGGTATGTTTTCTATATATTACTCGTTCTTACTTTTAACCATGTCATGTTAATATGCAGACGGGCTAATAACTATAGTTTGCATGGTTGCTGGGCTTAAACATGTGACGTTTTTGGGTCATGTCCATGTAAGTGTTTGTTGGATTTTTATATCTATTTAACCATTAAATATATCACGAGTACGCAGCGGAAAGATTAAATAAAACACGTATAGAATATGTAATTAACAAAGGGATCAAGATAGCGTACCTTTTAGCAATTAAAGAACCTCCGTTCTTGAACTATACGCGTGGTTATTATATCGAATACCACGCAAATCTAAAAAATATTATCAACGTTAGATAACCTCTTATGGTGAAGATGACACTACACGTCACTGAGGATACGTAATGATGCTAGTCCCTTTCTTCACGAAATAAAAACAACCCAACACATGTTCACTGTTTTAGATCTTGGCGTCATTACGGATCGGAATCTCCAATTATTAACAGATCGCATGGTATAAAGTTGAAGTTTTATTTGCAGATTCAATTAAATATATTACATGCATATTAACTATTACATGCATACATAGATATAATGCAAACATTTTGATTCTTGTTCTTTGATTTGCCGAACAGGGAGAAAACAAGAAACATAATTAGTTGTTACCTGTATCGTAGGTTCAAAGGGTTTGTTGTGTCGATGACCTTACTGTATGTATATTCTTATATCATGTAGTCGGATTTATGAAAGTTTCGGGGACGTTATATATAAACCACCAATGACGTGGTCTTCAAGTTTATAATACAAACACCTCCTTTAATGTTTCATTAATTTATACTCTGTCCCTTATACCTTTTTAGTTTTGACCTGGTTTAATATTTCGTTGAAACTTGTATTAATATAAATTTATACAATATATTAATTACATTAATAAATGTATCATCTGTGTATACGTGTGTGCCCCCATAGGCTCACGTAATTTCTCGGACATATATTATTTGATAATGTTATTCCCAAAAGCTCCACTTGGACATGTTCTAAATATTATAATAAACATTGTGTGTAGCGTTCTATATTCTAGCAACCCGCCAATGTTCCCAGAAATACCTGAGTGTACTTTCATAAAGTCACAGTTAAATGATTTAAGTATTTAAAATCCCTTTCTTTCTGATACCGTGTTAAAAATTGATATGGATCTAAGTCATTCCATTATTTAATGATTTTGTTTCTCGTTTATATGTTAATCGGATGATTACCAAAAATTCAATGAGACAGTATCTACCTGAGTTCTTGGATTCTGGTGTTCTGCGGACTTCACATACATCTGATTAACCCTACGAGGGCCCCAGTGGCATCATTCTTCATGCAAGACATAAGACACAAGTTTGGGAAATTCAACTTCTCCATCAAATTCGTTATACTCTATTTTCTTCATCAGTGATCACTACTTAGAGCCTACAGAGTTTGAGATTCAATAGATGGTAAACATATGGGTTTCAGGGGAAGCTTATTGATAACATGTTTAGCCATCTACATGCACCACTAGAGGGGAAGTGTTTACAAGTTGCATATCTGCAAGAAGACCCCTATTGGATGATTACAAAAAGGGGAAAACTTTAGGGGAAGCTTTGGCTTTATGATGAAGTTTGTATGAGATTTTGTTTGTTTTATCATCATCAAATAGGGGAAGATTGTTGGGATTCTTGATTTGATGAGACAAAGTGAATAAAAGAATGAAACAAGATGGAAACAAGAAGGACCAAAATTGTCATCATGAAGTTCTACAAGATGTAGAAGAAATTAAAGATTTGGTCAAAATAAGATAAGAATGAATATTAATGAGAAGATAATTAATTGATTCTCTCATTAATATATTAATTAGTTTCCTTGTAAGCCTAGGACTCCTTATGCTATAAAAGGAGGTCTAGGCATTTAGAAAATCTATCTAGAGCAGAGTCGATTGATGAGAGTCGAATAGTAAAGGTGTGTGTGTACACCATAGTTAGTAGTTAATTAGTAATAGACATATTATAGATGTCTATGTAGTAGTTAGTAGCCCCAAGTTATAGTTGGGGTAATAGGGAAAACGTTCAATGAAAAACCTTGTTGTTAACATTCTTTTTATTGTTTAATTCCGCTGTGCATTTTGTTATCAATGTTATCATAATCCTAGATGAGTTAAACGATTCTTAACAATATCAACAAGGGGTATCAGAGCTGGTTGAGAAGCTTTGAATAAGAAGAGCACATTTTCTACACACATTGATAGGAATAGTTTTGATTTTCGGTTATTTCTTCTTTATCAAGTTTGATTTGTATATGCGGTTTTGTCACGATCCAACTTATTCTTTCAAGACAAACATGAAGATGTTCTAATTGCTGCTGTTACTGATTCTATTTAATAAAACCAATAAGGGTTTTTAAGTTTCTATGATTTTCGGTAACATTTAAATTCAGTGATATTCGGGTTTTTCACAAAACCCTAATTCGGTACAGCAAATTCAAAAAAAGAGTATGGTGGTCATTTAAATGTGCGTGATATGGTAATTGATAGAAGGAGAGATCAAGAAACCCTAGGGTTCCAAGGATCATTGATTATTCTTGTTTCTGATTGGGATCTGTTCATGAAGAAACCCTAATAAAGATTGAATTGTTGTTATTAATAAGAAACCCTGAATGATTGTGTTCATGTTATGATGGTGGATGTACGAAGTTATGTATAGAGAGCAGGAAATCAAGGTACATTAAAGTATAGTAAAGATCGAATTGTTGTTATTAATAAGATTTTGCTACGTAAATTGTTGCTGGTCTTGGAGACATTGAGATCTGTTATTTTGAATGAAGATATAACAGTGAGGAAAGTAACAGCTATGGGAATTATACATATTTGTGATATATGTTAGACGTGTTTACAGCTGCTATTGGGTTTTGTGGGATTTATATTCGTGCTTGTTTGACCTTCCTAATTATTAATGATGCTCGTTGTCCATATACAAGATATTACAACTGTTAGTGTTGGACATGGATATGTTACTACTGTTCGTGTATTGGTCTTCAAGAAAATTAATGTAGCAGTTGGTTTTTAATACTGTTGTTCTAGGATGGAATGGCAGAAGGGTCATGGAAGTTACTACTATTGTTCTATGATTTTAATACTACCATAGGACTTAATGATTTAATGCTGCTCATTATACAATAATGTTGCTTACTGTTTCGAGGGCTTCGTGAAATATGGGCTTTAAGTTCGGACTTTCATTGATTTTCTTTGGGCTCATAGATTGTTGGGCGTATGGCTTGTACTTGAAGTTCGAGTGGCTATGTTCCTTGAAAACAGATTTTGTCTTTATAATATTGTTCGAGTGAAGAAAGTTTGTACTGATCCAAGAAGAGTTTATACTGCCAGAGTTGTCCGACAAAGCAGTTTGTACTGCTAGGCTTGTTCGATATCAGATAGTACTTGGTTTTTGGATGGATTTGGATCTCGGACAGAACTATTTTTCAAATAGTTTATTCTTATTGATTTATGGCTTGTATTTTTGGAGATTATTTGAAGATGTGATTACGAAGACAATTGAATATTGCTTATTTGATGTTGTAGTTGGGTTTCACAGATGCGTGTTCTTATCATATCTTAAAGTCGTGTTTATGGCAGGACATCGACTTTAAAAATAACTTGTTCGTGCTTACAATGGTGTGACTAAGACTTGTCAAAATCTAGCAAAAGTGTGTGATTTTTCTTATAGGTGCTCAATGCTCACATTTGCTATCACTTAGTATGTGTCTTATAGAAGATGAGGATTTTTGTCAAGAGGTTGCGGTCTACTTATACTTTTCCATGTAGTATGAGTTCGACGTCACATGGATAGTGCAATACATAAGACACAAGTTTAGGAGATTTTACTTCTTTATCAAATTCGTTATACTTAGTTTTCTTCATCAGTGAGCACTACATAAAGCCTACAGAGTTCGAGATTCAAGAGATGGTAAACATATGGGTTTCAGGAGAAGCTTATTGATTAAATGTTTAACCATCTACATGCACCACTTGAAGTGAAGTGTTTCGTTACTATTGCTGATCTTTATTACTACTGCTAGTTTAAATTTCTACTGCTCAGATTCATTTTTCTTATTGTGCGTAATGGTGGGAAATTTGAGTATTGGAAGGCTGAATTAGAAGTTATGGTATATGATTTGTAGCTGTTATGATCCAAGTTGCATTTCTATAGAAGACCCCTATTGGATGATTCCAAAAAGGGGGAAAAGACTACAGAGATATAATTTGCAGCTTATTATGTGTGGTGACATAGTCAAGGATTCTAATTCTTATCTTAAGTCAAGGGGAAGCATTGAAGATTTTGTTTCATTCAGGGAGATGATTGCATCTCAACTTCAGGGGAAGCTTTGGCTTTATGATGAAGTTCGTACGAGACTTTGTTTGATTTTGTCATTCAAAAAATAGAGGGAAGATTGGTTGGGTTCTTTAATTTGCTGACGACCAA
This sequence comes from Tanacetum coccineum, assembly GCA_026074375.1. Taxonomy (NCBI): domain Eukaryota; kingdom Viridiplantae; phylum Streptophyta; class Magnoliopsida; order Asterales; family Asteraceae; genus Tanacetum; species Tanacetum coccineum. The sequence continues at coordinate 34,164 of BQNB010052151.1, forward strand.
AGTGAATAAAAGAATGAAACAATGATGGAAACAAGATGGAACAAAATTTGTCATCATGAATTGTTCTACAAGATGTAGAAGAAAATAAAGATTTGGTCAAAATAAGATAAGAATGAATATTAATGAGAAGATAATTAATTGATTCTCTCATTAATATATTAATTAGTTTCCTTGTAAGCCTAGGACTCCTTATGCTATAAAAGGAGCTCCAAGCATTTAGATATCCATCCATAGAAAACTAGAGCTCTCCCAATGAGAGTCTAGATAGTTAGATAGCAAGTCGACTGATGAGAGTCGAATAGTACACCACAGTTAGTTGGTGTAGCCCCAAATTATAGTTGGGGTAATAGGGAAACGTTCAATAAAGAAAACCTTGTGATAACTTTGATTGTGTTCTTTATTATTCCGTTGCGTGTTATCAATCATTGTTATTGTTCATCCTAGATATATAAGATCTAAACAATCTGAGTCTTAATAACGATCTAAGAGGTCTTAATATTGTTCTTCTTAGCATTATTGATTAGTTTCCGCATAATCAATAGTGTTTAATCAGTGTTTCATTATTGTTACTCTAGATTCATCTAAAGTAACAAACCCTTTGCAAGCTAAAGGTTCTAGATCTATTCAAAAAGGGATCCAATAAGTAGTATCAGAGCTTGTGTGAAAACTCTGAATAAGAAGAACTCCATTGTTTGAAGCAGATCTACAATCAAACCTATAAGATGGCCATCTCCTCTTTAAGCTCATCAAGTTCTTCTGACAAATAGTTACCAAAAATATTTTCTAAATAATGTCTTAATTCTTTTAAAACTCTTCAAAAGAACTTTGATAGTGAAAGAGAAAAACATAACAGAGCTAAACTAGAAATTCAGGGTTATGAGTTAGCCTTAGAGTCTCTAGAATCTAGGATACTTGGACATGAAAAGAATGAAATGGCTTGGGGTGAAAAATATGAGTTTCAAAACTATGATCTTAAGTGTAGAGAAATAAAAATTAACAACCTTAAAACAAAATTAGAAAAAGTTGTTAAGGAAAAGAGTTGAGTTGAAAAAAAATAAAAAAAAAGTTAAGATAGAAAAATGTGGAGAATCATCCAAGAGTTAATAAATTACTCAACAGTAAAAATGAATGCTAATGATAAAAATGGTTTAGGATATTCGGCACATAAATGGAAGAAATGAGTAACAAGTTTGAAACTGATAGTGAGATTAGTATGAGTATTTTTGAAGTCAGATCAAGTGATGAAGAGATCACATCAGTAAATGATAGGTTCTCTAAAGCAGATGGGTATCATGTTGTTCCCCTCTCCATTATAATCAGGGGAACTTCTTAACCCAAAGAGCTGTCTTATCATTTTACTTGGTTTATATGAATTTTACTTTTAGGAAGAAATATTCATGAGTCAAAAACAATTGAGCTTAAAACTGACACTAGTAAATCTAAAACTAGTGAGACTATAGGTAATACAAATGAAGTAAATATTGAAAAACCTAAGTCACTCTATGAATCAGTTGTGTCTACACCAAACATTAATAGAGAAAAAGTCATCATTGAGGATTGGAACTCAGATGATATGTGGATGAGTTGTGTTCTAAGTTATTCCTGAAAACTCAAACAAGTCTTAAACTCAAGTTAATATAAAATTGCGTTCAAAATTTCTAAGGAAAGGAGCGAATTGGATTTATGAAAATAAAAGCTTGCTTTGTCTGTAAGAGCAATGACAATTTATCAGGGAGATTATGATTTCCCATGAGAAAAGAATGGCTAGAACAAGTTGAATTAAACAAAACTTAGGGTTAAGTGTTGCTGGTCAGGGGAGAAAAAGACCAGTATGGAATAATGTGCACAGATTAAATCACCAAAACAACTTTGTTCCAAAAGCTGTACTAACTAAAATTGGAAGGTTTCCAGTTAATGCTGCTAGACAAAATCTTTCTAGTCAAGCAACAACAGCTAGTACTGCTAGGAAAGTTAATACTGCTAGACCCATTGTGAATGAAATCAGACCAAGAAATAACCTTTTAAGTCTCATTCACCTAATAGAAGGCCATTTAATAGACCAACAACATTAAAAGCTAATCTTGTTAAGGTAAATTGTGTTAATACTACTAAGGGAAATGCAGTAAAAAGTAATGTCAAGGGAAATTGGGAAAATGTTGTTAAGCCATCAGCACATTGTGAATGGAGACCAATAAATGTTTTAGACAATGTGTCAAAAGACAGTGCATCAATGATCTTGAAAAGGGTTGACTATATTGATGCACATGGTAGATCCAAGTCAGTAATGGCTTGGGTCTTCAATAGAAACTAATTCTCTTATCTAGTGTGCAGGGCATTCCATAAACATATTTATAGGATAAAGGTTTGCTAATCTGCTTGGAATTAAAAAAAAATGTTGCTAATTGATATTGGAGGAACAACAGGTTTGGAGATTTCGTGGTTTGTATATGGATGCATGGGATTTGATACGTGATATGTTCTTAAAATTCCTAATTTTTAGGGATAACATTTTATTCCCATATATATGTTTGACATGGTAAGTTGTTTGATATTAAAAGAATGTCGTGGTTAATACTACTCGTTACAACTTTGTACTGCCATGAGAAAATTTAGTACTGCTTGCTGCTAAGTACAATTATGAATGAAGTTGGATCAGAGACACTAGGAGCAGGTCAATTAACAGAGAATTGATTTGGAGTTGGTTCGTGATGCAATGTCTACTGAATTGAGAGTTGTGCGTTAAGATACGTATGGATGGGTACTCCATGCCTAGAGCGAGTGGCAATCACATCTTCAGCAACTTATACATGAACAAGGTATATTTGCGTTGCCCAGGTATTAACTTTAAGCAATAATGAAACAGCAGGTTATGGGTTTTGTTCCCTTTTGGCTTATAAATTTTAAAGCAGGTGATTTGAGGGTTTTAAAGTTATTCAAGTATGTTAATACTGCCTTTTTTGTCCGAGAAGTTTTTAATACTGCTAGTGGCGTCCGAGAAATGTTGTTTGTACTGTTAGCTTTGTCCGACATCTGACAACACACAGTTTGGTTCTCGGATAGTTTGTTCTTAGCCTGATCTATGGATAGTGGTTTTGAGAATTGGCAAGCTACAAGGGTTACGAGAATTTTCAGGTGTTGGTTTCATTTCAACACAACAAATGGTAATCAATTCACCATGTCTAACCGACACTAAGAATTGGCTATTCCAGTGCAAACGACATCTGGTAAAGAATTCTCAAATCCGTTGATAGCTGATAGTTTGCTAAAAACTATATGGTTCTCAACTCACCATGCTTCACAGTTAAGAGTTGGCTAGTCTAAAGCAAACGACTCTTGGTAAAGACTTCTCAAATCCATTGATGGTTGATAGTTTGCCCAAAACTATATGGTTATCAATTCATCTTGTTGTTTACAATGAAGAATTGGCTATTCCGGGGCAAACGACAACCGGTAAAGAATCATCAAATTCGTTTATGGCTGGTAGTTTGCCAAAAACTATGCATTTCTGTGATTCACTTCAAAGTGATGAGGATAGTTTTGACCATATTAAATTGATGATTCTTTGTACCAATTTTCTTATCATGGTTCATGATTTGGAGAATTTAAAGACCTCTCATCTACTGAAGAAAGAATTTCTGCAGATGTATCCAAACAGGGGAGGATTAAACTGAATAAATTGTTACTACTACTACACTAACTTAGCTGCTGAAGCACAACAAAGGAGTAAAAGAGTAGAAGATGACAAAGAAGTGTTTAGATACATCCTCCTGGTGATCAAGAAGCTTACACAGAAGAAACTTGATGATTAACAAGTGAATATCAAGTTTAGGGGATGATTGTTGGGAATCTTTCATTGAAGAAACTTGAAGTTAAACAAGTGAACATCAAGTTTAGGGGAGGATTGTTGGGAATTAAAGATTCCTTGATGCTGTTTGAATAAATGAAACAAGAGGGACTAAATCGACACAATGAAGATTCTACAAATAATGGAAGATTGTAGAAGATATGGTCAAAGATATGAAGATCAGGATTGATATCCAAATCACTTAATTTCTTTATAATATTAAATGTGTTAACTAGGAAGGTTGAATACTTATGGAAAGTATTAATAAGTATTAAATATGATGAGTAGGTTACAAGGTTTATTAGGAAAGTATTAATGTAGAATACTTAGGAAAGTATTAATTGTATTGTAACCTACTAGGACTCCTTGTACTATAAAAGGAGGTCCTAGGGTGTAGAGAAAATAAATCAATCTCTACACATCCATCATACACACGTTTTATAGTTAGTTCATAGCTTCAAAGTTGTAAACCCTGTTACCATTCAGAGTAACCGTATTCAATATATTGAGGCTGAAAGTTTGGTTTATTGTTATTATTCTTCTTAGTATCACAACCTAGTTTTCGCATAGTTTATGATATTCCCAATCAAAGTTTCTACCATAGTTGTCTTGGATTTATCCAATATAACTAAACCTTATATCAGCTAAGGAGTTAAAGATCTGTTCAGACTGGGATCAACAATCTATTTACATCAACCAAACTATCTATTTAGTTACCTTCTTGTCTAGCTAGAATATAAAACAGGATGTTGGCAATCATCTTTGTTTTACCCTCACTCTAACTGATCATCCCAGGCTTCTATGTAGGCCCACTTAACGCTCCTGATGGGCCAAGCACATACAACTAAATTGCCGGTTCATTCATTAAGCCAAAGTAATCACGAGCTCGCTTCCAGACTCCTGCATCCGAGATACGTAAATGAGCCACCTGGATCCACATTCATTTCAAATGTTTTTTGGTTTTAAGATCACACAAAGAAGGCAAGAAGAGCAAAGAAGGCCAAGTATCGCATCCAATTCTACAGAATTCACCTTGTAATTTTAACATACTCTAAATACACGTTCGTTCTTGGTATTTATTCATTGATTCGGTTAGTTACATTGATTCGTTCATCTATGACATTTGTATGTGTTAGTATGGTTAACGGCTAATACCGTTAGATATTGGCCATGTTTATGAAGATTTAATGTTTGGCTTGTTTATCCCAATTGCTTAATATATTGTTTGTTGTTAGTTATGTTTACCACATGATATTTGTTTATGTTCAGTTGCGTGGTTTAATTTATTATTCAACTAAGTCTAGTGATACGGACCAAGTAATCTAGGTTTGGGATAAAACTCGCGTTTAGGAAGATGGAATTGGTGTCTTAGGTTAATGCTACAAATACACTCTACGACCTTGGTTGTTCTAACTACTTATCAATAAGCTACCAATACATACAACTAGAATTGAACATAAGTGGATAAAGTCTCTGTGAGCTAGGAATCGTGATAGTCACCAATATCCACCCTAAGGTAGATTATAACTAGAAAATAGGAAGCTTTTTGCGGATGCGTTTAATTGTGACAGAATTAGCGTGTCTAGGTTTTAGGATGATGTCCCGCCTAAATCAAAAAATGATATGCCGCCTCGAGATAAGCCGTCATAGCACACTTAAGCAAACCAACATTAAATCGGATTAGACATGGTTAATATGGTTTTCTTACATTGGACTTGATCGCTCTTCTTCCTTTTGATTAATTGTCTTGCGTACGTTAGAGTAGAGAAATTAGGTTAAGTCACCAACCAAACCCGTGCTAGTCTCTCAGACAAGACCCCCCCTTTCACCGTTAGAATTAGGAGTAGGTTTAACTTAGATTAGATTAGACTAACATAGATAACTAAAATACTGATAAAATTAGGAATTAATCTCTCATTCCCAAGTGTTCGACATCTTACTTACCAACGAACCTACAACTGATCGGGTACACTACTCGTTAGTGTTTGTTAATAGGTAATTCGGATAAATATAAATGTAAAAGTTGATTTCATAAAATAAACCTATACAAACGACACATCACTAGACTTTAATCATAAAGTACCCGTTGCCACAACGCACGGTACCCTGCTAGTATATTATCATACAAAAATCATAAATAGTGTAATATTGAACTCTTTTTAATGGTAATTTTAAAATCATTTTAATGGTCGACCTTTTTAAAATTGTTTTTTTTTGTTGAGGAGATGTTTAGTGTAAGTATGTTTTTTTTCCTTAAAATTTTTCAAAACTGCAACATAAAATGTTAATGTAACTTCTTATGCCTAATGTATATGTGCATACTCTATAATGCATAGTTTGAAATTTCATAGTATTGTTTAGTTGCCAAGATAATATAACATTGAATATTAAATAAAGATAAAATTAATTAATTAGCTTTAGTCATCAAGAGCTTTGTTTTTGTGACATAAATCTTTACTTATTAATGAAATTTAATTATATCAATTTAATCATTAATGTTAATTAATTTTTTATTCATTCCAATGATTCTTTAGTAAAGCAATTTAATTATGTAACACCCCCAAAATGGGTCGCAGCGGAATAAGGATCCGGGCCGTGTTACTTCAAGATCAACAGCA